>JAODAL010037082.1:0-40850 GCA_025379985.1 Phyllomedusa bahiana | reverse complement strand
TGTCCAAATATTTCTTAGAACACTTAAAAGTTTTAGTGATGAAACAAATTGAAAGCAAATGACTGGTCTTTTTTGTGTAACTATTACTGTGACAACTGTACAGCAGCTACACATAAATTACTTATATATTTATATGGTACTTTTATAAGATGAAACTGTTGCTTTATTAAGACTAAAAGTTTCTCAGTTATTGCAAATTCCTCTCATTTCAAGCAACTTAACTCCAGTTATAGTAATGAAGTCCCATATCACCTCAGCAATTACACATTTTTCATTGCTGAGTGTGGGAGATGAGTACTATACTAACTCATTTGCTGATTTTCCTAGAGCTAAGCACATTTTTAAATTATTACCAGGTTTATTTTCTGTCACTCAAAAATTAACCAATATAGGCTATTCTTATTAACTTATAGTACCACCCTATAGGTCTGAATTTGTTACCGTTTGGTAAATTGTGTGACTATATGTACAATGATAAAAATAGGCAAAAGAAAGTATATGCGGTTCAAGTTCCTGAAGGATAAACTGAAGTGAGTACATAGTATTATGGTGGTGGTGATATAGCACTAACCTTTGTGGAGATATATTGCTTTCCTGCTTCTGTATCTCTAAAGTAGATTGTCTAGCTCTACTCTACAGTCATGGCCAAAAGTTTTGGGAATGACACAAATATTATATTTTCACATGATCTGTTGCCCTCTGGTGCAATCATATTATGATTAACAAAAGCTTTTATTGACAGAATGAGTTAATGCAGCAAGTCAATATTTGCAGTTTTTTGGGACCTTCTTCTTCAGGACCTCTGCAATTTTTCCCTGGCATGCTCTCAATCAACTTCTGGCCCAAATCCTGACGATAGCAGCCCAAATTTTTTGCACAATTCAATGCTTTCATTTTGTCACAATTTGTTGGTTTTTGTTTGTCTACCCGTCTCTTGATGATTGACCACAAGTTCTCAATGGAATGAAGTTCTGGGAAGTTTTCCAGGCCATGGGCCCAAAATTCTCTATGTTTTTTTCCCTACCATTTATTATACTTTGTTTTATGGCAAGGGCTCATCATCGGGGAAAAGGGGTTGTTTTTCCCAACTGCTCTTACGGTTGGGGAAAAGTTGCTCTTGGAGGACATTTTTTTGGGACCATTCTTTATTCAGGGAGGGTTTTTGGGCAAATTTGTTGGGAAGCCGTTTCCCTTTGGCGGGGAAAAGCAACCCAACCTGAATGGTTTTTCTGGTCTTTACTTTGGATGAGACAAATTGGTTATCGTCCCCTTTTTCTCCAAAAAAGCTGTTTTCCAGATTTCCCAAAAACATTCGAAAGGGGGATTCACTAGAAAATGATTTTTTTACCCCCTTTCCTCAGCAGTCCCATCTTAAACCTTTGGCAAAATATAGTCTGTCCTATGTTTTTTTTTGGAGAGAAGTGGCTTTTTTTGTTTCCCCCCTCCTTGAACCCCCCTTTTTGCCCCATGATTTCCCCGCCTCCAGTGCGGAAATGCACTCAACCTGCTGCTGCCATTTCTGAAAAGCTCTGCACGGTGGTAGCCATTCCGAAGCTAAAACATTTTTAAAAGAGAGGGCCGGGCGCTTGCGGGTCTTTTTGGCCCCTGAGCTTTTTGGGCAACAATGGAAGCTCTCTCCTTGAATTCCTTGATATCATAGATTTTTAAACTGAGGGCAATCTTTCTAGCTGCGATATCTTCCCTTGTGAAAAGGGCCCAATTGCCCAAAAGGTCAGTTTTTTTTTTTATTGCACGTGTTTCTTTAGAATAACCAGGTTAACAGAAGAGAAACAATGATGCCAAGCACCGCCCCTTTTAAAGGTCCAGTTTTGGTGTATTCTTACTTAATCAGCAGATGATCTCCCGCCCTGTCCTCTCAACACCCACCATGTGTTTTTTGGGGCAATACTGAAACGTTTTTACTGGCTTTTTTGGGGGCCTTTTCAAAGAAGTTGAAATTGTTTTGGGGGGAAAAAGTTCATTTTCAGGCACTATTGACTTTGCAATTTTAATTGCTGTTTTAAGCTATCATCTTTTTTTAAAATTCTGGAAGTATATCAAATTGCCATTATAAAACCTGATGCAGTAAACTTTGTAAAAATTCTCAAAACTTTTGGCCATGACTGTATTGATGTCTGATGACCAGGGTGACACATCAATGGTGACTAGATCGTGGAACACTTGAAAAGACGGTGCCACGAAGTTACCACAAGGATAAATTGTGAAATAGCCTCTTCTTGAACCACATTCGAGTTGCAATTAACTGTCAGTGAGTTGTATAATTCTGGGTCTACACAGCATAGTTAAAACAACGACAGTATTCTAACTTCGCCGCACAGTGTTTTTTGCCGCAGGTTTGCGCTAAAAACTGCAATCAGTTTTCGGATTTCCCATCGGCCCACTACATTGGGGCTACGGGAATCTGATGGGAATCCGGCTGGAGATAGAACATGTTCTATATTCCGCTAGGTGACCAGTGGTTTATAAAGCCCACAGTAGAAAATCCGTGCTGTGTAGACTACAGCACAGATTTTCTATTGCGGTCTATGGGGCACTGGTACAGTCAGATTTTTGGCGGATTCTAAATACTGGATCTGCCGAAAACCTGACCATGAACCTCTGTGTAGATAGAGCCTAATGTTACCCTTATTCAAGTGAAATGATAATGTTGCAGTTATTCTGCAAAAAATTTGACTGTGCTGCTCTTATATTATGTTAATGCACCTTCTGTGTGGCTGACAGCATGGTGGCAAGAAACCATGTTGCCAGTTGCATGATAAGTTTGTAGGAGCTACCTTAGAGAGCAATGTAGGCACCTGTTAGTGCACACATAATGTAGTGTAGCTATTGTGAGAGTGGAATCTGAGCACCTACATATCGCAAAATATGTTTGATCCTTTCTTTGACTGTGCAGCCTTGTTGTGTAGCTAACATTATGAGGACAGAAGAATGTGACCTGTGAGTCTAGTGGAGAGAAGAGGTGTTGAGAGACTTATGGGGTTATCCCAACATGCTGTTTCACAGAGGGACAGGCAACTTCACACTCACACTTCCACACTCTTCTTAGTTAGGTTGTGGGTGGTTCTATAGCAGTGATAAGCATGTCAACTCTGTATTCCCAGCTTTTCTAATTGCACTGACATGACTACAGGAGATGTAATCGATAGTGCAGAAGGCTAAAGAGCTCAAAGTAAACAATCAAAACTAATGCATCTCCTTTGTTTGTTAGAGATAACACACTCTGTTCTCAAGCTGCTGCTCGTACTGGTGACATCGCTCCCTGCTCTCTGTCCAATCAGGAAGAGGAGAGTAGGATGGTAACCAAGAGAAACCAGAGAAGAAGATAAAATCCTTCTTGTGTTTCTGACCAATGTAATATAAAAAAAGTCTTGCTTTAATATTCCCTACATGTTGAAAGTTAATCTTTGTAGCAAGACATCCCCTTTACAGAGATTTGTGAGTTACTGTGTGTTAAGGGACCACTGACAGGACTAACCTGTAATGACTTGCTTTTTGACCCTTGATGTAGCTGTATATCCCATGATTTCCACCAGGAGTTGAACATAAGAGCCGAGAAGCAAGATGAAGTGAGAGCAGCCAGCGACTGTGACAGCAGTAGTGTAGTGAAAACCTACCAGAGTATTAGGTGGATGCAGCCAAAGAGTGTGTGTGTTCTTATTGAATATTACCAAGCATACGTGCCTCCTCATCAGGAAAGACTGAATGAGCACAGCATTGCAGTTGGTCTTTGAGTGTTTTTTATTTGTTGCACCATCTCCTCCCAGCACTGCTGGACCACTTGCCTTATCTGATGAAGCCTATAGAGTGGGCCCTTTACACTTAGCATAGTCATCATTTTTGGTAATTCTCTCACTATTATTGTATGATACAGTTAAATTCAGAAATTGTCTTTGGTCTATTATCTTCCTGAAACTCGACCAAAGATTGAAGAAAAAACAAGAAATTCTTTGCATTAATTCTATTCTTGGACTCTAATGAGGTGGTGCAGTACAGCCCAGATATCTTCTTATTTATGCTATGACATTATGACTTGGAAATTAAGATATACTGGTCACCTAACATAAGTCACTTACATATCACTGTATATTTTTGGGATATATAGTAATTGTAAAAAAAAAAAAATACTTATCTCACTCAGTCTCTTCTCTGTCTCTTGATTTTTGTCCATACTTACATTTCATGAATAGTAATAATAATAGTCATCATAGAGAATTTCTGCCCTTCATGGGACATCACTAAAGTGTTATGAAAGTTGATAAACATCCCTTTATGCTATCATATAAGCTTTATGAAGAAACAGCCTTCCACTTAAAAATGGCCTATTGTAGGCACAAAAACCAATATTATATATAAATCCTGTAGAAAGACATGCTTTCTGATTAGGGCATCTAACAGACATCCTAGGGCAGTTCCCATCCTAGTATCTCCATTGATTTTTTATTTATTTGTATGGAGTACAGGTAAGCTACCTGATCATTTGGATATCTGAATGATAGAAAGTATCCGATTGATGGACTTCTAATCGTGAGTTTACCACTAGCAATTTTTTTTCTAAATACAGGCAGTCCTCGACTTATACCGTTCCGACTTACATCCGTCCCCTAGTTACAAACGTAGACTTATGGGGCATTCTGGCACTTGTTGTTCCATGTTCCATAGCAGATAGTTGTTGTGGAACGACAAGTTCTACCATGCCACAGCACCACATGAGGTGAAAATGAAGTGAAATCTTCTTAACAGGGGCACAGACAGCAAAATAAATGTAAAACCCTTCCCTGCACTATCCAAAAAAAAAAAAAAAAACCTTCCGTGCTGGGGTTACATGTAACAAAAAACATGTTCCAACTTACATGCAAATTCAACTTAAGAACAAACCTATAGTCCCTATCCTGATTGTAACCTGGGGACTGCTTTTATATCCATTTATTATATGTGCATTAATTATTATGAAGTGGCTATTGTTCTTTACATATTCAAATAATTTTTTGGACCTTTTTAAACGTAATTGATTTAAAAGTTATTTTTTAGACTTGAAATTATTGTTTGCAGTGATAGCTCTAATTTTCTGGTCAAGGATTTCATTGATTATTGGAAAATTTTATCCTGGGGCAGACACAGACAGCAGATGGCCCCAGTTCAAGAACATAGTCCCACTGTTTTTTCAATAGCTCAGCATAAAGCACCTCACCCCTTGTCTTCCTAATGATCTACCAGTAATTATGAGCCATTGTCATTCGTTCACTATCTTGTTTGTAACATAATAGAGTGTAGGAAGCTGTTTTAGGGTAACAGTGTTTCCCCATACAACTGCACATATAGTGAGTCCATCTCCTGGTTTAAAGGATCCTTCCTGATAATAGGTTTTCTTACTATTGCCAACCTCTGTAATATTGTTGGGGAGTTTTCTGTGGTAATTGTTGCTACTTTTAATTCTTTAAATGTTGCCCTTTTGTGTGAAATATCTGTACTGGCAGCTCTTATCTGATCATAAGGACCAAAGCAAATCCATGACTTGAAAAGCTCATTAACCTACTGCTTGTATGTGCTGGCTCTTTTGTAATTACTGCATCGGGTGATGATCTCAGTGACTGCACAAACAGCACATCCTATTTTTCAGTGTAAAGAAACTCCACATGCAGTTAACAAAATACACTTGAAAAGTAGCAAGGGTAGAGCTAAAAAGATTATACAATTAGTGGATTATATTGAAATTACTATGTTTCTTATTAACCTGTTTTTTAGCAATTGACCATTTCTTCCCAGATGAGTCATTCTTTCTCCGCTCATTTGCATCCTCAAATGTTAATAACAAGCTTAGAAATTAAACTTTAGGATCTGTTTTAAAGGTGAAAAATGCATGTTCAATTATGAATTATTATGGATTTAGAACTGACAATTTAATTGAACCAAAGGAAAAAGGAGAATATGTTGAAAATTATGATTGCTTTCTACAAAATCTCTTTGGACTTTTCATTAGACTCTGATTGATGAGTGGACAAGATAAATGAGCAAAATAAGAAAGTTTCAAAAAAATGCAGAGAAAAGGAAAATAGTAACTTATGAAGAATATTGCAAGACTCTGCTACGTGAGCTAACCAACCATGATTTTTGCTGGTGACATGACATGCCATCAGAGGTACTGGAAGAAATTGAAAACAGCATTTCTAGGCCATTGGGGTACCAGACCAAGGCTGTTCTCCTGATGCCCTTTGTTAACAGTATTACTTACTGTTAGGTTTAGATTACTGTATCTTCATCTTCTAGTAGCCAGGACTCGAAAGATTGAAGTAACTCTTCTTTTCTCCAGCAGTTTTGTTTTTAGTTCTATATGCATTACTCACAAAAAAGTTAAGAATATTTGGCTTCTGGTTGAAAATTGGATGAAACATAAAATTGATTGAATTTTTTTTTAAATGCAGTAAATAAGATCATCTCTTAAATTTAGAATGCACATGTCCAACTGTTCAACGGTTCAGTACTTTTTGCACAACTTTCTGATTTCTAACAAGGGTTTATGGCAAAATTTAGAACAGGTGTTTGTTCCCCAAATCGCCCAGTAAATTTAGGGGATCCGTTGGAATCTGGTTTTAAACAGTCCTCCTCATCATGCTGTTCACATTTTGACATCATGAGACCAAGACAACATCTTACAATTGATCAACAGTACCTCGCCAATGCAAGGTTTCAAGCAGTATGCTCTCAGATGGAAGTGGCCACTGGACTTAGAGTCACAGTGTAATCAACAGGTTGCAACAGAGATACAGGGAGAATGGAAGAGTCACAGAAAGGCAAAGAAGTGGATGTCCTTTGGCTCCATCACATACTGATGACTGCTTCATCGTAAAGAATGCCCTGCGGAACTGGATGATGAATGCCACACTCCAGGCACATTTAAGGGAGGTGAGAAGTAATCAAGTGTCATGTCAGACCATTCGTTACCATTTACATCAGCATGGTCTGCGTGCTAGACAACTGGCAAGGGTACCTGACTACACCACATGGCACATGCATCATTGTCTTGCATGGGCCAAGGAGCATCTATGCTGGATGAGGGACCAGTGGTCCAAAGAGACATGGGTACCTAAAATGGAGTGACCTACACTTTCTCCAGACCTGAACCCCTTAGAAAACCCGTGGTATCAGTTGAGTTGCCGTGTAGAAGCTTGTAGCTCTGTACCCTTGAATCTCAAAAACTTGGGGATGCCCTTCAATGAGAGTGGGATGTTATGCCTCAGCAGTCAATAACTCGACTTGTCAACAGCTTGGTATGTCCTTGTCAAACTGTAATTGATACTCAGGGCCACGTGACATGTTATCGAGACAGTGAAATTTTTTGAAGGTGGTTAGGCTGTGGGTGGTTCTATATCAGTGATTGGCTTATTAGCTCTGCTATTTCTAATATTCCTGTTATAGTGACATGAGTGCTGAAGGCTACAGGAATTTAAATTAGTTAAGTAAACAAACTCACCATGGATGGACTGAATGACTGACGGCAACTCGAATTTATCAGATAAGAGACACAGTAGAGAGAAGTGGTAACCAGAGAAACTTGTGTATTCTAAGAGGAGATCAAATCTTATTTATCACCCGACCAAAGTAAAATCTAAACAACAATGTATTTAGTAATAGTCTTGCTTTACCTCTCCTTACATGGTAAAAGCTAATCATTGTAGTGAGAAAACACCTATAAGTTACCAGCTCTGTTCCTAGAGCAGTGTCTGTGCATGGCCAAGATAACAGAAAGCCTCCGATCCCTGCTATGCAACCATTTGATTACCACAGTCCCAGTGCCTCGTGGAGCCTGGGAAATGCCTGTACAGTCAGCCCTGGGGACCTAAAGTTGCCCCAGAGTTGTCTGTATTTTAAGCCCGCTGCGAGGCACACTGTGTGTTGCCTTGACAGCAGCCTTTACAGAAGTATACTGACACATTACTAAGTGCACAGAAAGTGTAAAAATAGTTATTACTTAATGGTATTAAGAAAAAATTTTAAAACATAAAGGAGTGTGTAAAAATTTTAAATAAAATAAATATTTAATTTAAAAAATAATTGTGCATATATTACACATAGAAATAACAACCTACACCTATCAGGTAACTATATGATTGTAATAACCTGTAGAATTAACTTAGCAATGTATTTAGTGTGAAATGTGAATGGTGTAAGAAACAATAAAAAATGCAGATTTTTTTTTGTTTATGTTCATGCCTCAAAAAAAACAAACAATAAATAACAGAGTAGTTTACACATTTACCCAAACTACAGCCCCTAAAAATATAACTTCTCCTTCATACAACCGTGTCAATGGAAAAATAAAAAAAGTTATGACTGTGGAAATGCAGGGAGGTAAAAACTTAAAATTTGAGTTGGTCTTGAAGGTCTGACACATAGGGTGACATGTATGAAGGAAGGCGCATCAAAATGAATAGTTGATTCTCATTTTCAGTGCATAATGCACCTGATGTATGAAAGTGGTTTTTGTGCGATTATAAATTATGTAAAGTTCGACGCGCCTCGCCTATGTGTTAGGTGCATTACGGAACTTAGGTGCATTAGTAATGTGCCAAACATATATAAAGGCAATAGATAGGTTGGAAATAAAAGAAAAGTCATTAGAATAGCATGTCAGTAAATAGAAACTATGATACTGATCCTGCTTGGAAGACCACAGGTCCCAGCAATACCTGTTCTGCGCTGTCTCTTGCTGTATGTAGAATAAAGGATAAGAGCAGCAAAAATAAATTTCAAATTTAATGTAGTAAAAATTTTAAATATAAAAATCTGAACAATATAATCAGTGGGTTATTTAATGCAAAATTAGTTTAAGATTCTATGAATTTTAAAAACATTTTATAGGAGATATTTCTATATGTTGGGGACATTATATATTTTTTATTAATTTTATATGATCACATCTTTTATTAAATTTAAATAATTACATTTTATACAGTTTAATAATTATAATAAATTACTTTATATTATTGCACTGGTGTAAGTTGAGAAATAAGGGACATTTTTGCTTCTTATAGAAAATCTAGCTTCATTTCAACTCCTCAGGCTCAGGCAGATCACATTGAGATAGGTCTGCCTGTTGGAGCAGTAATTGCCGAACCACATTCATAGCTGTGTCTAATATTACGAGTGTGGTGCGACACGCCTCCATAATGCCCCCAGAATCCCCTTCATGTTAGGCTCATTAGAAAGTGTCGAGTCTTACAAACACTGCGCCTCACACATTCATTAGGTTCATTAAACATTGTAGCCAGCTCAGTTAGGTGCATTGTACTCCAGAAAAAGGGTGAAAAACCCTTTCATATATGTCGCCCATAATGTCATTGTTCATTATTGCCATGTTCAACTGGTGGTTAATATTCTTCAGCTTTCTGTAATTTTTAAAATAACTCGAAACATCAGCCTTGTAAAGAAATTCAAAGGAGTAAGATCAAAGAGAATAATATTTGGAAGTAAAGTACTAGACTTAGAGTGGTTGTCTAGGTCAATGTGGTAAGAGAAATTGCTGCTGGTTCAAGAGTAATACTCACTTTGCCACTCACCTCCATTGCGGCACTGCTAACATCACCATTTGGAAGTGAATGCTCCAAACGGTGATGTCAGGCAAAGACATTTGACTGCTGCCATCAATCAGTTGCTGTAACAATCTGACCACCGGGTAATGATCTGACCGCCTGGAGCCAGAAGTTAACAGAAGACCCGACGCAAGCAGTGGGGAGGTCAGTGTGACTTTCTTTTAACATTTTGACCTGGACAACCACTTGTAAATGAAAACTAGTTGATTGGTTCCAAAGATATAACTTTTCAGGACCAAAAAAAGAGGAAACATATTGGAGTCATAAGAAGAAGCTATTCCTGCAAAGTAAATGGTCCACATTTATGAGTTGCGTTATCGATTGCTTCTAAGTCCACTGTCAAAACTAATGTTGGGATAGCCTCATCCCAAACTATCCTCACTATGGCTACCATACCACTATCACTTATAGTTATAGGTTTACATGAATCTAGTATAAGTTGAGGTCCTGGTACATATTCATTTAGATTTCCTGGGTCATCTATTCATACAGAATGTGTATTTGCATGGTGTTTGATGCATTTACTAAGCTGGTGATAAGCAAAAACACTTGCAATTTATTGAAATGGGTACATATATTATGCTGTCTGTAACTGGATATGCATCTGCTCTTTATCATGTTATGAAATACCACCACATGACCCTCAATGTAAATATTATAAATTTATTTTATAGGGGTTTGTCCAATCTTACAAATTGATTAGATGTAAATAGGGTATTGCAATGTGAGATTGCAGATTGTAAGCTCTCGCAGACAGGGTCCTCTCCCCCTCTGTACCAGTTGCTAGTCATTTGTTGTCACCTTTGTACTTGTTTGGTATATGTTATGTATATAACCCCCCTCGAATGTACGGCACCCTGGAATCAATGGCGCTCTAAAATAAATTATAATAATAAATTGTTACAGGTCCCAGCGTTAGGACCATTCATTACACGCTATTTATTTCAGTGGCAGTTCCAAGCACAGCCGTGTGCAAAAATTGTACTCAGAACTCTCATTGAAATGAGTGGAGAATAACTGTATTACTTTCTGAAACAGGAGTTTTAAGGGCCCATTTTTTAGATAGGTATGGGTCCCAGAGATATTTCTATTGTATGGCACAATTTACTGTACATTGACAATTGAAAAGGGTAACAATGGTTCAAATGATCTTTTGACTTTCAGGCTCCATATCTCACCATCCACTACAGCTTTGAACATCAAACTAGCATCATTTTATGGACAATCATCTTGGCTATCTTATACATAAATCTTATTTGCAACTATTTATCATTTGCTTAGTTCTGCAGATTCTTGTCATGTATTGCATTGTAACAGTTTTGCTCCTAATAATCAAAACTAAAATTGTTTTTTTTTTAATTATTATTTTGTTAATTTTTTGTAAATCCACCTGTTGTTGTCAACAGTGCGTGAATCATTCTGGGCATGCTTTTGATCTCATTTAAGCATGTCTCAACTGAAATTTGATCCTAGGTCTCTTCTGCATGTTCCCAATATTGAGGCACACTCAGTTGGGTGCGAATACAGCTTTTTCTTCAACTTTACCCACATATGTTCAATTTATTCAGATAAAGTGAAATGCACACATAGGTATAAATTATCTAGATAAGAGCTGTAGAGCCAAAAATCATTGTCAGTAAGTTGCAATAATACTGTAGCTTAATGTATATAGGGTTTTACTCTGGTACCAATGTATTATGCAGTGGTATTACAATACTCTCTATGTAACTTGGAACAATTGTGCCTCTTATAATATGCCGACTGACTAAATGGTGTTAGTGATGTCAAGAGTCTGTCATGACAGTCTATTTTTGTACTGAGAGCCAATGCAACTGATCTTCTCTTTGCTGATAATTTAACCCTTGGTCCAATGTCTAATTTGGTGATAGATTATTAAAAGAATCCCATTAACATTCAGCAAGACCCTTTGGGATTATGTATACCACGCTATACATCTGTGTCCACTTTTTTTCCCTTTTTTCTATATAAATACATTTTGGAGGATGCCCTAAGCCTGAACACCTATAATGAATTCTGGTCTTCAATATATTAAAGAGTTGCCAAAGGCAGAGATCACAGATAGTCACAGCATGTAATGTATTAGAACGCTGATATAATTAATTAGCTCTACTTAAGCAACACAGTTGGAAAACAAGGACTGGAAGTCCTCCATGAAACACTCCAATCAATCCCTTCCGCAGGAGTTATCTTGTGTTGCATATCATGTGTCTTGAAGATCACAGCTGTAGAGCTATTTCACATGTTATTAAGCACTGGGGATGTGTAGAGCTTCAGTTCTAGCTGCTGGCATAAATGAGTCATCACAATGGTTTCTGTATTGAATGGTCATTAGAAGAGTTGGAAAGAGCCTGTCATATATAATACATATAGAAATACGTTAAAATTCACTGTAGATAAAAAGACACTATAACCTCAAGTGGAGTTTGGAGTCATTAGGCCTTACAGTGATGCTCTGTCTATGCTGAACCTACTTTAACATAATTTCTTTATATGGATATGAGAATTGTAAATATGCAGAATTGTGTTTTCTTTTCCATGGGCTTCTATGCCTTAAAGGGGTTTTGCAAGGACCTGCCTTATCTGCTAAGAAGCAAATGTAAACAAGCTACGGAGCTGAGAGAGAGAGACACAGCCAGAGCACAGAGCTGCATAAGGGATCGTGTGAAATGCTCACTCAAATAATCAAACTACAACTAGTGGATTCTGTATACAAAAGACAACAGCTTTCTCCACAGCAGCTTGAAAGCTTCTTCATGTTCTCTGTCATCAGATAAAGCAGGGATCTACTCAGATAATCACACTACAACTAGTGCATTCTGTATACAAAAAACAACATATTTCTACCCGGTGCCTGAAAGCTTCTGCAGCTCAGTCTCATCAGATAAGAAGCTTTCTCTGCGCAAGCCCGGCCAGCAGCTCTTGTCAGGTCGTATCTAATAGAAGCTTTTAAGTAACTAAGGGCAGGTAAGGCAGCCTGTAGCTCTCTCAGGCTTCACTTTTTGTAATCACATATATTTAGAAAAGAGATTAAATACCCATTTTGGAGGATCCCACGTCAACATTACATCATGGCAAAACCCCTTTAAGCTGCAATATAAAGATTTTTGTCTATAATAAATGTTACAACATAAGGATAAAGGATTAAAGTTAAACCATAGGTAACAACTTAAGTTATATATATTATTATAATAATAATAAATAACATTTTACAATAAAGATATGGGTCAACCGAGAAAATGGACCCAAAAAGTTCAAGAACTTAATAGGGTCACAAAATCCCGGCATTATTATTATTTTTATAGCACCAGCATATTCTGCAGTGCTGGTCAGAGATTCTAAACCAATCTATTGCTATGTTTCTGTGGGTGTAGGTGTTACCTTGGATAGGTCTAAACCCAGGCTCATTAATAGTGTTGTTCTAGAAAAGTTAAGTTCTTGTAGAACTTCTTGAATTTTTAGAACTCGAAAAAAAACCAAACATTTTACTGTTCCATCGAGTAAAGTTCTAGTTGGACACGCTATTTTCAGTTTTATTTTCAGCGGTTTTCTGCACTTTTGGCACCATCCAATCACCTTTCTGCACTTTTGGCGGCCATCCAATCAGTGCAGAGTACAGAGAAGTGTCAAAAACCTCATCGCTGAGGTGTAGGGCTCTCATTGACTGCTAAAATCACATGACCATGTTACATATATTTCACTGTATTGCCTTGTGAACACCCTTTACAGCTCACTCTCTGTACTATACAGACTGCTCTTAGTTAGTTAGATAGCATTTTCCTCTCCATAGACATCAATAGTTAGGGAGTTTGATATTGCTGGCTGCATCTTTTTCACACCCAGAAACTTATCTGGTGACATTTGCAGGCTCACATAATGCCTAACTCTCATATACATGGATATATATTATACAGAGTGCTTGGATTTGCTAAATCATAGTGCCCAAAAGTTCTGTTTTTGCAGTTTTGGGGGGTTCAGTAATTGTATAACACACCGTCTCCAAATCTCTTATGTGTCAAAGGGACTTTTGAGCTCCTTCAGGATGCAGGGCCCCATAGCAGCTGCTACTGCTGCACCTCCTATAGCTATGCCCCTGCTTCAATCTGTCCTCATCTTTTCAGTTAGCCACTGAAAGGAATGAAGTATTTTATCCTCTCAATTTTTTTCTGTCACTCTTAGAGCCAAATTTTCTTCACTAAGTTCTTTCACGTATTCAGTTTACTGTTATGGATGGTAATTCCAGCTTCTCCTCACCTGTATAGGTATAAAAAGTACTCAGAAAATCTTCTCCCATTGACTTTAAAGGGGTTCGAGCTCTAGTTCGAATAGAACCTCAAACTGAACACACTAAAGTTCAAGGTTCTAATCGAACTAGAACATTTTACTGTTCGATCATCTCTACTCATTAACACTTGAAGGCAACAATGTAAACTACTGAGCCATCATGCATTTCCATGCTAAAAGCAAGGTCCTGCAGTGAACATCATTATCTAAAACTATCAATGGCTCTATTGCATCAAAATATTCTTCAGAACTGTGCATAGGCTGTATCTCTCTCCTCTTCCTCTATAACTAGTAGATTTTACAGTTCAATTTCTTTATTTCATCTTGACTACACTCAGGTCAGTTTTATAGAGAGATAATTGCCTAATAATACATTATTTTTGGAGAAAGAAAGCAATAAATAATTAAACATTAAAACAACTTGAAGAAAAAAACAGTGTTTGTCCAAAATTGGAGTGTCTGTATGGTATTCTGCAAATACTACCTGCCAAAATGTAATGACCGCTTTAATTGTTAAGTGCTTTAAACAGCCTTTAGGCTTTCAAGAAACTTTACATAAATCTGTAGTTCAAATGAATGTTTAGAATTTGTGCAATATACAGTATCTGGGAGAGAAAAAGGACTCTATCTCCAGTTATCAGGCTCTTTTCATTCTTCCCATTCCATCCTAAACTCATCACTCACTCTGAAAATCCTGCTAAGAAATCCATCTCAAGGCACATCAGCTGATACAAATCTATGGAGAGGGACGGTGGAAAACAGAAAAAGCTAAAGAGTGTGGCAAAGGTAGAGGGGGACTGAGAGACTGTTAAAAGCTCTAATAAAAGTTATGTCTAACCCAGTACTTGATTCACTGCTAAGTACTGATCTGTAAAGTTGAGGTTCTCCATGGACTGACTTCTCCCCATAAGGGAGAATGTTAAGATAGAAATGTGGGGCAAGGGCTGAAGGGTGGTCCTCAGTTACTAAGAGAAATTGGTAAGAGAGAGTTTTAGTGAAAGAGGCCAGAAGACACCAACGCACGGAATCAGTAAAGCACCATCAAACATGGGGCCTATGCATGGACAGAGAGAGAGACTGTTTAGAGGTACAAAGGTGAATACATTTTTAGATAATTGATTGCTGTTGTAGAATATATAGGGCCAAATGTATGAAAACTGTCTTGGTTTAAGACTCTATTTGTTGCTCATAGCAACCAATTAGCATTCACCTTTAACTTCATATAGTGCTCTGCAAAAATTAAAGGGATGCTCTTATTGGTTGCTATGGGCAACAAAGAAAGTCTTAGACCAAGTCAGTTTTCATACATGTCCCCGATAATTTTTTGTTAAAGGGGATTTAGTATGAAGACATTTCATCTCCTGCTGTCCTTTCTTCAGCTTTCAGTGTGTTCAGAAGGCGGCGTGTATAATTTTTTAAACTGCAAAGCATGTAACCCATCAGGTTGGACATCACCATACTTTGCCCCAGAGTGTGCTCACTTCTGAGTCAAGCAACATTTCTAAAAGAGCTGTGATTAGCACTGTTGACTTTCAGCATAGGGGTCCACATTCATATTCCTGCAGAACCCAAAAACATGGTCTTTTATTTCTTCTTAATGCTCATACTTGATTGAGGTTTCTTGTTTTTTTTTTTTGAGGGGGATGAAAAAATGCCAATAGACTCATCAAAAAAAAGAAAAAAAAAAAGCAGCATCATGATAACTTATCTGCAGAATCCAACTAATTACTAAGGAGTACAGAGAACTGGAGTAGAATGATAGCACCTGGGGTTGAACACTCACTCAGCAGTGAGTGTGTGTGATTACTAAGCAGGGAAGAGACTGACAGTACTTTTCTGAGAGGAGAGGTGATGTATGAGGATGTGCGGCAAGACTGAGCAGCTCACATCACTGGTTGTATCCCCTAGAAATGAACTGTACACTATGGATCACAAAGGTCGTAGCAAAAACACAAATGGTACAGAATTTTTAATAATGATGAATGTTGAAAATGTTTAATATTTAATTAAATTTTATTTGGTGAGAAAATCCCTTTAAAGAGAACCTGTCACATAGATTATGCCCCCCCTGGCTGAGGACAGAACAAGCTAGTGTCAGACTTGCTGTTTCCAGCGCTGTGTCCCTTATTCTGTAAGATGCTGTAGGTTTTCGTGTATTTAATGCTCAAATCTGCAGTTTTCAGCCAGAAGAGTCATTCAAAGAGTCCTTCAGAGTGTCAGTTTTTTTCAAACCCTGCCCATATAAGGCTAGCCCCGCCCACCTCAACTGACAAACCTATTACTTTGAATAGGTAGAAACATGTGAATAACTGTCAGTGGGCGGAGCTAGCCTTTGGTGGGTGGAGCTAACACCTGCTCATGAATAAGATTTGAGGGTTAAATGTTCTAAAACTGCTGCATCTTACAGGATAAGGGGCACAGCGCTGGAAACAGCAGGTCTGACACTAGCTTGTGCTGCCCTCAGCAAGGGGGGCATAACCTATGTGACAGGTTCTCTTTAAGCAAGACAACCATTTTAATGCTAGAAATCTGAACAACAACCATGTTTAAAAGTCTAGTTTTTCAATCTGTCTATGTGAGCTCCTCATAATTGAAGAGCCCATAACCGCTTACCATAGTATCTCTGTTACACTGTAAGTTGTGACTGCTAATAAAATGTGTAACCCAGAACAGTCTCATATATGAACTGCGGCAACCATGATCATTACAGTCACAGCATGTAATGCTTTAGAATGCTTATTTTTATTAATTAGCTCTACTTAGGCAACACAGTTGGAAAACAAGGATTGGAAGTCCTCCATAAAGCACTCCAATCAATCCCTTCCGCAGAAGTTATCTTGTGTTGGATACCATGTATCTTAAAGATCATAGTTATGTGGTTAATTTGCATTTCTAACACTTAAGATGTTTATTGATAGTGACAGCTGGTTCTGTTTCATAACCGACATCCATTACCATTTCCTACTGTTTTGTGGTGGTGGTAGACTAGTTTAAAAGTATTGGATAGTCCTAGGTTTTATAGAGGCATGTTCAGGACATTTTCATAAGATTCTCCATGCATATGAAAGGTGGGTAAACATACAGCACTGTGCAAAAGTTTTATGGAAGGTATGGAAAAAATGCTGCAATGTAAGAATGCTTTCAAATATTAAAGTGTTAATATTTATTTTTATCAATTTACAAAATGAAAAGTGAATGAACAAAAGAGAAATCTAATTTAAATTAATATTCAATGTAACCACCCTTTACCTTCAAAACATCAGCATCAGATCGAGGTAGATGTGCAGAAAAGGTCTTGAAGGAACTCTGTGGGGAGGTTGTTCCAAACATCTTGTAGAAGTAACCACAGATCTTCTGTTGATGTTGATGTAAGCTTACTGAAATCCTTCTGTCTCTTTATGTAATCCCTGACAAACTTGATGATGAGAAGATCAGCACTCTGTTGGGCCATATTATTACTTACAGGACTCCAAAAGCAGAGGGTGGTCGCATCAAATATTGATTTGGTTTAAATTCTCATTTGTTCATTCACTTTGCATTTTGTTAATTAATAAAAATAAACTGTTGCCTAAAACTTTTGCACAGTACTGTGAGTGCCTCAGTTCTCAGAACATATAAGACTATTCACTAGCCTGAGAGACTGCTTACCTGCTTCAATGACCTGTTTATTATTTTATTGTTATTACTTATTAATTGTAGTTTAAATAGTATAGTAAGTGTCACTTATGTTTTGCTGTTGTATTATCACGACTGTACATCTGTGTTTTTGTACAAACATGGCCTGAGGTAGTGTCAAGTTGACCTGTAATGGGTCTGCGAAATTTATAGACTGAACCAGTCTATCATAGGAGCATCAGTAAAGTGGAGGCTATAAGAGGTTTATTTGCCTGGGGACTCAAGAGGGCTGTGAGGTCATACTGAGATGTCCATTACAGAAAAAATGGTGGACTTGAGGCTGAAGTGTTGACATGGGCTTGAAAAGATGCTGCACAATTGCACCTAACACACCTTTTGTAGAACCACAGGTGATTGCTACCATCCTAATGTTCTTTAATGTTTTGAGGAGAACAGATGAGGGACTACTCAGACATCCAGCTATACACATACCACAATAATGCGTCATGCAAAAAATTGATAGGTTTATGTGAATTGTGACCCTCACCAGTTAGTGTTGGTAAATATTGAAGATTCCTGAGATACAACTGAATGAGTTAATGACTGACATTAAAAAACTAATCTGGACACATCCAGGCCATGTACAACATTACTGATCTAAAGATGCTGTAAATGTAAGAATCCACACAAAGACTAAATTGTTTCCTTCAGGTAAAGAAAGAAAAACTCACTGAAATAACTTGAAACTGACAAAATTAATAATAAATGTAAATTTACTGAAAATCAACTAATGAAAATCAGACATTTCTTTTGAATTGTGATTCAAATTAAAAATGTTAAAAAGCAAACTAATGAAACAGGTGTAGACAAAAATGATGGGACCTTAACTTAATATTTTCTTGCACAACCTTTTGAGGCAGTCACTGCAAACAAACCATTTTTGTTACTCTCAATGAGACTTCTACACCTCTCCACACCTCGCAAGCAAACTGCTCCAGATGTTTCAGGTGTGAAGGTGCCTTCTCCAGACTGCAGGTTTCAGCTCCCACAGTTGTTCAATAGGATTTAGGTCATGGCTCATAGAAGCCACTTCAGAGTTGTCTAATGCTTTGCTCTTAGCAATTCTTGAATGTTTTTTTGCTGTGTGTTTTGAGTCATTATTGTGTTGAAGGACCTAAGATCTGTGACTGAAGGCAAGCTTTCTGACATTGGGCATCACATTTCCCTTCAGAATGCATAATAGTCTTGAGATTTCATTGTACCCAAGATCCAGTACCAGATTCAGCAAAGCAGTCTCAATACATAATTGAGCCTTCAGTTGGTGCAATGTTCTTTTCTTTGTATGCTTAATTTTTGCATCTGTGAATATAGAGCTGATGTGACGTACCAAAAAGCTCCAATTATTTTTCATCTGTCCAAATGACAATCTTCCAGAAGCTTAGTGGCTTGTCAATATTCATTTTGGCAAATTTCAATCTTTGATTTGCTTTCAACATTGGTTTCCCCCATAGAAAATATCTTTGTACCTAATGTGAAACATGGACTAGGCTTGGTTGTCTTTAGGGGCTGACATAGGTTTTCTTCAGTTGGCGCAGGGTACAATGAAATCTCAAGACTATCAAGGCATGTACTGCCCAGTGTCAGAAAGCATGGTCTCAGTCATAAGTCATGCGTCCTCCAACAGGATACGGACCCAAAAACCAGAGCTAAAAAACATTCAAGAAAAGCATTGGACTATTCTGAGGTGGCTTTTATGAACCCTAATCTAAATCATATTCAACATTTGTAGAAAGAGCAGAAACCTGCGTCCTGGAAAAGATACCTTCACAAGTAGACACGTACAGAAGTCTCATTGAGAGTTAAAGAAATTGATTGTCTGAAAATGTTGTGCAACAAAACATTACATTAAGAGTGTCACCATTTTGGTACAGGCCAGTTTCATTAGTTTTTTTATTTTTTATTTTTCCATATAACCACAATTTAAAAGCAATGATTTTCAGTCAATTTAAATTAGTACTATTGTCAGTTTCAAGTTATTTAATGACCATTGTAGGTTTTTCTTTCTTTAACTGAAGGGTGCCAACTATTTTGTCAGCACGTGTAAATGGGTTAAAAGACTATTCATGACAATAGATTCAGTCTCTAACAAAAGGACTCTTTTTTGGAGAATACTTAGCCAGGGCACTGATGAGGTATCCATTTCATGTACTCATACTGCAGAATTCGAAGAAAAACACTCTAATTATATCAGCAAGTGCTGTATAATACATGAATATAGCTCCATATGATATTATTATTATTATTATTATTATTATTATTATTTATTATTATTTATTTTAGAGCGCCATTAATTCCAGGGCGCTGTACATTTAAGGGGAATTACATACATAACAAATATTGAACAAATACAATGGTGACAAAAATGACTAGCAACAGAAACAGAGAGGAAAGAGGACCCTGCCCACGAGGGCTTACAATCTACAAGGAAGAAGGGGAGAGACAGAAGGTGTGGGGCAGACATGCTTGCGGGCCGATGTAGTGGTGGTGGGGTTAATGTGGGTTGTAGGCTATCCTGAAGAGATGGTTTTTCAGGTTGCTTTTAAAACTGGTGAAAGTTGGGGAGAGTCTGATGTTTTGGGTTAATGAGTTCCAGAGTGTGGGTGAAGCACGGGAGAAGTCTTGGAGACGGTTATGTGAGGAGCTGATGAGAGGGGAGCAGAGGAGAAGGTCCTGTGAGGAGCGGAGATTGCGTGAGGGGAGGTATCTGGAAATTAGGACAGGGATGTATGGAGGGGAGAGGTTATGGAGAGCCGTGTAGGTCAGGGTTAGTAATTTGAACTGAATTCGTTGGGCAATGGGCAGCCAGTGAAGGGATTGGCAGAGGGGAGAGGCAGCGGAGTAGCGAGGAGAGAGGTGAATCAGACGGGCAGCAGAGTTTAGGATGGATTGGAGGGGAGCGAGGGTGCTAACTGGGAGGCCACAGAGAAGGATGTTGCAGTAGTCAAGGCGGGAGATGACGAGGGCCTGGACTAGCGTTTTAGTAGTGTCAGAGTTGAGGAATGGGCGGATGCGTGAAATATTTTTCAGGTGGAGGCGGCAGGCAGAGGTGAGGGCTTGGATGTGTGGTTTGAAGGATAAAGAGGAGTCAAAGGTTATCCCAAGGCAGTGGACTTGTGGAACTGGTGAGAGGGTGTGGCCATTAACAGTGATAGAGAGATCAGGTGGAGGGACGGTGGAAAGATGATGAATTCTGTTTTATCTACATTTAGTTTTAAGCGACGGGAGGAGAAGAAGGAGGAAATGGATGATAGGCATTTTGGGAGAGAAGGGAGTTAATGTCAGGACCGGAGATAATAAAGCTGGGTGTCGTCCGCGTACAGGTGGTAGTTAAAGCCATGCGAGGCTATGAGCTGACCCAGACCAAGAGTGTATGATAGAGAAGAGGAGTGGGCCCAGGACAGACCCCTGAGGGACACCAACAGAGAGCGGGTGGGAGGAGGAGGTGGTTCAGGAGTGAGAGACTCTGTATGTGCGTTCTGAGAGGTATGAAGAGTTCCATGTGAGGGCCAGGTCGTTGATGGGGAGGGTGGAGAGGATTTGTAGCAGGATGGAGTGGTCGACAGTGTCAAAGGCAGAGGACAGGTCTAGGAGGAGAAGGACGGAGTAGTGGCGTGAGGCTTTAGCAGTTACTAGGTCGTTGGTGACCTTGGTTAAGGCAGTTTCAGTGGAGTGGTTGGGTCGGAAGCCTGATTGGAGTGGGTCAAGGAGAGAGTTGGAGGAGAGGTGGGAGGACAGCTGAAGATAGACGTGCTGCTCGAGGAGTTTGGATGCAAAAGGGAGCAGTGAGATGGGGCGATCGTTGGACAGTGAGGAGGGGTCGAGAGATGGTTTCTGAAGGGTCGGTGTGATGGTCGCGTGTTTAAGAGAGGACGGGAAGAAGCCAGAGGTTAATGATAGATTGAAAAGATGGGTGAGGGCTGGGAAAATAACAGTGCTGAGGTCTGGGATGAGGTAGGATGGCAGTGGGTCAAGGTTACAGGTATATAAAGTAGATACAGTATCATGCAACATTCACGTCCAGCCATCTCTGTCTTTTTTTATTATGTCTCTTTAGAAATTTACCTATAAAAGGAATCACTTCTGCATTACTGCCAAGAGATTCAAGGCTGCAAAACAGCTCAGGACACATATACTTGTGTCTTTTAATAAGAAAACAAGAACACCCCAAGGCTTTATTATTTATATCTAACAGAAAGGTTTAAATAGCAGCCTGGAGATAAATCCACTCACACGTTATGGTTTGCTTTGTGTAAACATAAAGAAGGAAACAGGGAAAATCAACATTTATATACACTTATAGGCCACCAATATATTTCCTGCAGTACCTTCATCATTCATTTTAACGTTACATAGTTTTAAAGTTGTTTTCAGAGTTTTATCAGGCTATTTGTGTTCTGGTAGTTAGCTCTCCATGATTATTGTTCATTCATTTACAGAGACAACAACCGACATTACACCATTGTTGTAAACAGCAGTGTATCTGCAATATCCTAAGTTTTATGTGATTTGCAAAGTATTGATCTACAGTTCCAAAAGATATTTATTTAGTCTATGCTTATATTCTCTTTATAATAGCAATGCTAGAGCATCTTCTCTGACCTCTGATTTGGGTCAATCCTCTGTTATTATTCTTGGAAATATATGAAGTGACAACCGGAACTGACATCTGAAGGT
Organism: Phyllomedusa bahiana; assembly: GCA_025379985.1. Lineage (NCBI taxonomy): Eukaryota > Metazoa > Chordata > Amphibia > Anura > Hylidae > Phyllomedusa > Phyllomedusa bahiana. The sequence continues at coordinate 18,591 of JAODAL010037082.1, read as the reverse complement.
TACCATTCTCCTATGAGGTTCTCCAACACTACGACATGCAACTACACGATCCATATATCTACATACTCCTCCATTTTTCTAAGTTTGTGCCACTACTCTTAGGTAGGACAGTGAGGTATGGGTTACCAACCATTGCCACCTGAAGACTCTTAAGATATTTCATCAATGCTACCAGCAAAAGATTCTTTAAAACAATTGGAAGGATCGCTGCACCAATTTGTTTATTCTTCCTGGAGCAAAGATAACCAGTATCAAAGTCATTATCTTTAACACCAACTCTGCTGGACAGACCACTATATCAAAATGCCCAACACCCGTCTCCTCACAAAAGTTCTCTGCTCCGTACTAAACCAAGGCCAGAGAACTTGAAGTGTTTGGAGCAAGATGTTTAAACATATCCTCAAGACTTACTTTACCAGTTCCTAACCAGGCCATTTACCTCTCTTTCTGAGCGGGCACATTTTTCTTTTCCTTGGTACATGTGAGTTTGAACACTATAACACTTTCTCACACTAGGTAATTCTACAAATGTTGTTCTCTTTTTTTTCTGTGACAGATTAGGCTTCATTTTATGTAATTTTATTTCATTATTTTTGTAGTGTTTTTTTAAATACAATTTTAACATTGCATGTATTTTACATATTGTGCTCCCATAATGTTAGAAAAAGGTCAGAAATACACTCCTTAATATCACTGCAGAGCTGATCTCTGTCTGGTAAGTCCCAACAGCTCATGCAGTTACCGAGTCAGGGCAGACACATGAGTAACGGCATCAAGTTGTTTTAGCCTGTGTGTACTGCTGCGGCATTGTTTCTACTAATAAAGTTATATGTGTTCACCGCTACCCGGATCCTGAAGCTGTTTGTTTCGCTGTTTGGAGCGACGCTGCTACCTGCATTGACATGTATTGTCAGCGGCGCGTAAACACTGCAAACAATTGACATGTCACTTCTCTTCCCGATACGATCGTATTGTACACGTAAAATACATGGGAGACAACACGTAATTCATATCTCTCTATGAGGCAGGTATATGTCCCCCCATAGGCAGTTATAGACAGATATAGGTAGGTATAGGTCCCCCCAAATGCAGGCATAGGCACTTATATGTCCCCTATAGGCAGGTATGGGCAGGTACAGGCACTTATTATGTCCCCCTTAGGCAGGTATAGGCAGGTATAGGCATTTTTATGTCCACTATAGGAAGGGATTGGCACTTATATGTCACCCATAGGCAGTCACAGGCAACTATATGCCCCCATAGGAAAGTAAAGGCACTTAGATGCCCCCCATAGCAGGTAAAGGCACTTATATGTCCTCCATAGCAGGTACAGGCACTTATATGTCCCCCATAACAGGTATAGGTACTTAGATGTCCCCAATAGGCAGGGCTTGTTAAAAAATAAAAATACAAATACTCACCTCTCTCCCCTTTTACCTCTCCGCTATGATGCAACCCGTCTTCTTCCCGGCACAGGCGGTGTGGATGTCATCAGGCTGCACAGGCAGTGTGATGACACTCACGCTGCCTGTGGCGGAATCTCCGGAGGGGACCACAAGCTACAGCCTTCCTGAGTCCTATTGCAGAGCAGGGAGCACTCGCTCCCTGCTCCGTAATAGTGTCTTCAAATGTATGCGCTCCGAGAGTAGTCGCATACAGCTGAAGAGATTGCCAACAGCTCCTGGGCCATAGCAGCGCCCGGACGCTGTCCGCTGAACGGAGAGTCAGCTGTATGTGCTCCGAGGAGTCGCACACAGCTAAATTGATCCCCACGGGCGCCCCGGCCATGGTAGTGCCTGGGTGCCAGCGGGTAACTCTTAGATCAGCTGTATGTACTCCCAGAGGAGTCGCATACAGCTGATTGATCTCCGCTGGCACCCGGGCCATTGCATCGCCTGGACGCCAGTGTTGACTTGAGTATAAGCTGAGTACGGCTTTTTCAGCACATTTTTTGTATATACGAGTAAATAATTGATGTTTTATACTTAGTCAGAAATAGATAGATAATACAGATTAATAGATAGATCGATAGATCAATAGATAGATAGATAGATAGATAGATAGATAGATAGATAGATAGATAGATAGATAGATAGATAGATAGATAGAATTGTTCTCCTAAATGAAGAATCGTTGTTTTGTACCTGCATTTTTTGTTTTTGGAAAATAACTGCAAAACCATATTAGACATATTACTTGTGAGCTCTCACTGTTATGTAAGTCAATTGAATTTCACTTTAAGGTTGACGCATGTGTGAATTTGCTTCTTAAGTCTCTCAGGTGTAAACTGTAAGAATGAACAGATGTTTTGCATGACTAATAAACTCATTTCAGCAGGACGTTTGTCTACTTGTCCATTAGTGTCATATTGTATTGTCAGGGTAAGTATACTACTTTATAAATAATTATGGAATACAGCTGCACTTAATGATGACGTTATTAGCCATTTACATTGAGTGGTGAACACACATAGTAAATGATTATGAGATGGGATATAACAATGTGCACATAATGTGGTTGGTATGTGATCATTCATTAAGATTACATTCATTTATATTAATAAGGAATTCGAGTGCCAACCAAATCAGGAAAAATAGCTTAAATAGTTTGAGAACAGGAGAGACATCATGTTAGTGTTTAGCGTGTCTTCCTGAGTGGATAACAAGGACACTTAAAGCTCATACACCTGAATATAACTGTTATACATTATTTATTATCATGAAATACATTTTGGAAAGTGTCAAGATAGATACGTCTGATTTCAGGAAAACAGATAAGAACCACAAGCCTTGGTTTTGATGAAAATTAGTGTCCAAAATATAGTTTTAAAAGGAATATAATTGTGAATTTTAGCCAGAACACAGCTTTTATGTATGAAAAAACTTTAAAAAAAAAACATAAACCAATAATACATTGAACCAATAATACTATGAAGGCATAACATAAACCCATGTAAGATGCTTACAAATTGTCCACAATAGCAAAAATAATGAAATCACATATAAATAAATCATTAATAAACATTTTAAAGTCAACGAAGGATACAGACCATAACACGTATACTCCAATGCTCGTCTGGGGAAAGCATTGGGTGAAAACTTACTAATTTTAAGATTCTGTTCAATTATGTAGTTAGAGTATGACCCCAAATAAATCAAATGGCTCATAAACAAGGAGATCTGTATCTGATGGTCTAGCAATTAAAGAGGGTATATGGGATTACCTGCATAAATAGATGCAACGTAGACAATTAAGTATCTGTAGGCAATATGTCTTCAATTTGTAGATTGTAAGCCCTCGCGGGCAGGGCCCTCTCTCCCTCTGTGCCAGTTGTAAGTCATTCATCGTTATTATTGTACTCATTTGACATTATTTATGTAACCCCACTAAAATGTACAGCGCCATGGAATCAATGGCGCTTTAAAATAAATGTTAATAATAATAATAATAAAAGGAATATGGATTTAAGGGGTGTAGTTGTAGTGGACACCTTAGTGCCTGAGAGAGTTCAAAGCCCACTTGGCACATAAGAAAAACACTACTATAAATGATTCATAGTAGTTAGAAGTCCCATTACAGATATTGGATTTGGGCCTTAGAACCTCCGATTACACCTCTGTTCTCTGATGTGATTTTTGGAACATACTACTAGGTGATTTCCTAATTATAATGCATTATACTGTAACTAAATAAAAGGATTCAATCACACTAAATACTGATTAATTAGTAGACAATTGCCTCTTCATCATATGGACAGTGTATATAACTTTTCATGTCAATATTTGTTACATCCTTTTTTTTACTTTACATTGATTTGTATACAGTATTTTGCATTACTGCTGTCTAGACCTTTGTTTGGAAACATAAGTAGATGAAAACAACTGTCACATTCATGACATTACAACTGAGACATTCACATTAGGTCAGGGCATTAGCTAACATAATCTAAATCCTCTGCTTTACCCCCTGTTGTTTTATGACCTAATAACTATGAAATTAAGAGCAACACTTCAAAACAGATTGTATGAAACATGAACTGTAATGAGCATGAGATTGGGCATCCGATAGTGCAAACTATTTTATTACTGTTTTTAAGAGATACGGAATAGGGCTGTGTACTGTGAAAGTGCATATACATTATGGACTGGAATGTGCAAAACAAATATACAGACTCCACCGTCTGTGTGGGATGTGAACGTGCATACATAGGTTGTTGTTTGTGAAGCACATGAGCGAGTAGAGGTGTTTTGCTGTTTTTCACAGCCTAGTGAGAGAGTGTGGTCCGCCGCCGGAGACCTGTTCAGCTCATGATGAGCATATACCATCTTGAACTTTTTAACGTATGCCGATGGAAACTATGTTGAAGCCTATTTCAGGACTGCAATAACCCCAAGTTATTCTTTATAATATTTGAATATACTTTTGCCACCACTTTTTAGACTGTTATTATAAGTCGGATGGAGCAATAAAAAGTTTATAGATGATGGTGAAGAATTGAAGTAATTTGTGGTGACAAATGGCTATATTAGAAGTTGTGGATTATATAAGGAGTTGGGGACTCCGGTTTAGTCACCTGCTTGCGGAGCTTTAAGGTGTTATTTGTCTATAGAGAGTTGTATTGCTGCCAACAAGAGAATGAGTTTATTATTTCTACCATAGGACTAATGAGTGTTTATTTTCATGTTGTGTGTATTATGTTCTTGTCTCAGGAAAAAAAATAAATAAATAAAAATAATATATATATATATATATATATATATATATATATATAATATTATATATATATATATCATACATGCTAACTCTCCGATTTTGGCGGGGGGGTTCCGCCAATGAGGGTCACCCCCCGCCACCCCCGCAGAGTCGGCGAATCTCCCGTCGCCAGCAGACAGCGGGGGTTCTTTGAATGGCAGCGGCGCCAGAGTAGCGTCAGGATGCTACTCTGCCGCTGCCGGGCCGTTCCTACAGGCGGATGTAGCGGCCGCCGCGGCCGCTCACTCGCCCGGCGAGTCTCACTGTGCAGGGAGGAGGCAGGAGGGATTGTTCCCCGCCTCCCTTCTCCCCCTGTATGTACAGCGCCGGTGTGCGCGGTGTATATACAGATCAGCGTCGCAGGGGGAGTGACTCGCGACTGCACTCACTCCCCCTGCAACGCTGAGTCGGTCGGCTGGGAGATGTTCAGAGCTGGCCTGGTGAGGTAAGTGGCTTTTATTATTTTATTTTTATTAGCTATAGGGGGCATTGTCTGACTAATGGGGGCAATACCTGGCTACAAAGGGGGCTCTACCTGGCTACAATGGGGGCTCTACCTGGCTACAAAGGGGGCTCTACCTGGCTATAAGAGGGCTCTACCTGGCTGTAAGGAGGCTCTACCTGCCCTTAAGGAGGCATCTACCTGGCTACAAACGGGGTTCTACCTGGCTACAACGGGCTCTACCTGGCTACAATGGGGGCTCTACCTGGATATAAGAGGGCTCTACCTGGCTACAAGGGGAATCTACCTGGCTACAACGGGCTCTACCTGGCTACAATGGGGGATCTACCTGGCTGCAAGGGGGCATCTACTTGGCTGCAAGGGGGCATCTACTTGGCTGCAAGGGGGCATCTACTTGGCTACAAGGGGGCATCTACTTGGCTACAAGGGGCATCTTCTTGCCTGTAAGGGGCACTACCTGGTTATAGGGGGCATCTATCTGGCTTTCTTACAAAGCCATTATGCATTTAGGTGGAGTGGGTGTGGCTTTTTTTGAAGGGGCGTGACACACCAACAAGATGGGAGTGTCCATGCAAATTATATATATATATATATATATATATATATATATATATATATGTCTATATATATATATCCCTCTGATAAACAGCTAAATAAGGCGCACAATACGCAGTACAGTGAGATTGGATATTTGGATGATAAAGCTTTCTTCTCCCCTTTCCCATGTACTATCCACATCATGTTGTAAGTAAAGCAGTAACCACTGTCCTCTGCACTGGTGGGTGACACAGCATTGTTCTCTGTCAACCACCATTCCCTGGCTGGTGAGTGTGGGCTACACTGTCCTCTACAGTATAAAAAAAAATAAGTGCCAAGTTCTTCACATATGTAAATGCCTTACCATGCTATGTGGTCATCCAACCACATGATGGTAGTATTTCAGTTACAAACCAACACAGGACATGCTAAGTTATATAGAGACCCAATGCGACATGAAAGAATGGGGCTGTTCCAATTATCTGGCATCAAAAAGCTTTAGCAAACCTGTTCTATAGATGTATGAATAGTCACAATTCAAAACTTTGGCGCAATAACCGCAGGAGTGACACTTTTTAATGCGCCAAAGTTTTGGGGCGTTCTGCGGGCATCGCACCACATTCATAGAATTAGACATTTTTATGATTTTTTTTTTTACGACAAACTTTGGCACATAGCAGTTAGAGCAGCCAGATGTCAGGAATCTCCCGCTATGTCTTGCTAACTGTGTTTGCCCTTAATTTTGCCCTCAGTCAAGATGGTGGATCGTGCCTCAGCTGGGTGCCATCTTATTTCCTTTTTCCTGATGCCAGTTTTCTTTATAAACTCCTTTAGCCTGATGCTCATTTCTAGAGGATTGTGTTAGCTCCTCCTTACAGTCCTCTTGCCTTGGAATTTGCCTTCCAGTTAGTTCCTCCTACCTTGCGGTTACCCTGCAAACTCTCATACCTGCTGATCACTCGTTGGCTCTCCTCCTGACCTCGTCTGGATCATGTCTTCATCTCAGCTTCCTCCTGTTCCAGTCTGCGTTTGCCTTCTCTGTGTTTTGGCCATTCCTCGCCATTGGATTCCAGTTGTATCCACTAGTATTGTGACACCAGACCAGTTTAAAGGTGGTCTGCCTGAGCCAGACTTGTCGTATTAGCACTACACTGTCCTGTATGTATGACCTGCAGAAGAACAGGTTCATACATTGTGGCGCAGTCTACACTGCCTTAAAGCGATTTAGAACTGGCCTGTCTGCGCCAACGTCCATACATGTCGCCCACACTATATTATCTCTTTTGTAGCGGTTAGGCAGCATGGTGGGAGGGAGGGTCCTTTACTAAGTTGCTGGTAGTCTGTTCAGGGTTCATAGAATACTCATTAACAGTCCAGCATAAAGGAGTGTCCTTCCATAGTACAGGAAGAGTTGGTACGTCTCTCAGGTCTGATGGGGCCTCAAAAGTTGTGTCCGCACTATCCACAACAGGAGCTATCTATAATATAAAGCCAGCTCCTAAACCAACAGTCCTGGACTGGTATCAGTTTGCTTTAATCTTGACTATATAACCACCTAGATACTGTAGTTAATAGTGACCACAGCATCTAGGTGGTTGGCATAGAGCAACACTGGCATCCCAGTAATGTAATCATGAGATGTTGATGGTGATTAAAAGAATGTGTTTGAAAATTTGAATGAAATTAAAAAAAAAAAAAAAACACTTGTTTCCCCAATAAAACCTAAATAATCTATTCATTTGTATGGTTTAAACTGTACGCTTCATTTATAAAGTGAACATCACAAAGAAAAAAAACAAGCCTGAATTGTGTTTTATTTATTTATCCAGCATCAAAAAAGATGGACTAAAAAGTAACAAAACACTCTTGTATATCTCAAAATGGTACCAATATAAACATCAATTTCTTGGGCATATAAGAAGCCCTAACACTGCTCAGTTGACAGAAAAGTAAATAACTGATATGGCATTTAAAATATTGTAGCATCAAAACACATTTACTTAGCTGTTTTTGAAGTGGTAAATATGATTTATAGATGTGTGGGTCTGCAGTAAGAGGTGTGCCCTTTTAAAGGGATGTGGTGTATAAATGGGACATGGGCTGAGGGAGAAAATGCAGTTGCATGCGGATCTCCCAGATGACAATTTTCAAAAGTGGGCAAGTACAGTTTATAGCGGAGAACCATGTAGTGACCCTGGAGTGGGAGGTGCTGATGTAGTCACCACGTGAAAGAGAGGAGACTTATAGCATAAGATATCATGGTTTCTTGCCAAGGTGTTGTTGCTCCTTGGTGTGGTGGAGCTGCCAGACACTGACAGACACAAACAGACTGAGAAGTGTTTTTCTGCAGGGTTGCAACTATATAAAGGATGCCGGGTGCCCCACAGAGAGGAGGCTCAAGCTGGAAAGAGCCACCACTATGAAGATAGCAGACAGATCTGTAGAGGGTTGAGATTGCCAGAGAGTCAGAGTCAATAGAGGGAGCTGAGGAGGGCGGGAAGTGACTAGACCAGGAGAGAAGGACTCTCCTCCTGTGACTAGGTGTACAGAGAGTGTTGTGGTCTGCTACCCAGGATAGAGAAAAGTAGCTGTCGCTGTTTAAACTGTTATATAACTTAAAAGGGTTTTCTCACCATGCTGTTTCACTGCAAGCAGCTTTTCATCCACTTTGGTCTTGTCAGGTTGTTGGTGGATCTATAGCAATGATTAGCATATTTAGCTTCTCTGTAACTAGCTGAGACATTACACATTACTGAGATTTTAACTTCCATAAACAAAACTACCAATGCTCTGTGGAGTTAAAGCAATTGCTTATCTGAAAACAAAAGCCTATCTTGTCAGAGATAATGAGTCTTCCCTGGAGTGAGCTCCGACCATGGTGACATCACTCCTTGCTTTCTGTCTTATCAGGGGAACCTGTGTGCACTCAGAGCAGATAAAATCTCTCTTTTCTCATGACCAAGGTTAAATCAAAAGACTAATGTATTTGGAAAAAGTCCTCAATTACCTGTCCCTATATGTTAAAAGCCAATCTTTGTAGCGAGAACTGTGACTTTGAAAGAGAACCACCAAGATTTAAGGGATTATCCACTACATAACTTTTATTAGTCATACTGCTGCCCAATAAAAAAAACCAAAAAAAACGTATACTCAACTCTGCCCTTACCACCGTCCCAGAGCTGCAACGTCCTTACTCTCCCGTCTTCAGTTTACATTTTTCTTTTTCCAAATGGGGATGTTTGACTGCAGCAATCATGTACCAGTGCCTGCCTTCACCATTTGGATATGTGACCGAGGAAGCCAGAAGAGTGTATCAATATGTGTGGGGACTCTTTTCACATCACTGTGAATTAATATGGGTGGCAATTTATTTACTACATTTTTTATCTACAATACATTACAGTATAGGCAACTGTCTTTATTATCATATTTGACCTACTTGATTTTTTGTACATCCTTTCCACCTAGCCAGTATGTTGTTCCTTTTTAACCTGTAGGGTTACATATGTTTTTTTTTAATTGCTTTTAAAGTAGGTTTTGTCTACAGTATGTATATAATATGTATATGTAAAAACATTTGAGTGCAGTGGGTATAACTCTTTTGTGTATGTCACACTTTCCTTTCTTAGCATCTATAATGTTATGTTCTGACAAATAGCTTTGCATATTATTATAAAAGGGGTGCCCATTCTCAATATTATCTTAACAGATACAAATCCATTATAATTGTTCTGAATACTGTATATGTAATGAAGATATTTGAACCAAAAAGGTGTTGCAAGCACCTTAGGGTCACCCTAATATTTTGTAAGTGTCTTTCAGATGGGTAAATAGAAGAAAGGGGGCTATAAAAATAATCAAAATAGGTAAGGGCACAGCTAGAGTTGCCAAAGCAGTCACACTTGTGACCAAACCTCTGAGTCAGAGGGGCCCAGAGGACCTCCCTTGCCATACAGCTGTAGCTACATTGATGGGTACTAAAGAGCCGGCAATGCATGGATCAGAGCCAGATACAAAGACACAGTCATCAGACTAAGCTCAATTGCCAAGATTAGAGCTAACTCTGATCCTGGATGCTGTGATCGATAGCTGCTAGAGATGGGCGAATTTCTCAAATATTCGATTCGCCGACTTCGCAGACTTTTCTGACAAAATTAGTTTTGGTCTGAATTCCTTTGGGACAAATCGCGTTAAAAAACAGCTATTTCCAGGCTGCACAGAGCCTGTAGGGTGCTGTATAACATTGTGCTATGCTTAAATATGCAGAGGGAGCTTGGTTTGGTCTTCATACAATGTTGTGTTTTAGTATGACACGCACATGACTGCCGCCGCTCTTAGAATCGCTTCACTATAAAATTCCCTGGGCACTTAAGAGGGCAAAACTGACCAAAAAACTGAAGCGGGAATGTAGCCTGATAAAGTCATGGCAGTGCCAGCTGGAAAAAAAACAAGCTGAGGGCTAAGATCCTACCATAGCGTCAAAGAACACAGTAGTAGGTTACCGGAGCCGCCACAGATCGCAGCACAGTAAGGGGACGTCACAGCAGGAGTCACCCTGCGAGGCCACAGCATCCGGTGTCATCTACCAGCCATGTGTTGACCACACACTAGGTCATACACTTCCTCCCAGATTACATCTGACAACCCCAGCCAAGAGTTGGTGGGTTTGTCACACACAACCCCTATTTGGCATGGCCCGGGAGCAGGTTGGGGGCTCTCACCTGTCCTCAACCCACCTCTGTCCCGTTTGCTTCCCACAGCCAGAGAACTACTATGTGCTGTGGCCTCTGCGCCACTATACAGTGAGGACCAACTATTTGAGGACAGTGGGCAGCAAAGAGGTGGGGAAGACATCCGCTGCTTCTTGCAGAAGCGGGCAAATAGTGATGAGGAGAGTTGCAATGGGGGGGTTATGTTGCGAGCGGTCAGGCTTTGTACAGCGACACCGTTGAGGAGGACGGCGGTGACAGGCAAACACTAATCGATGTAGCCGATCGCACATGGGAGCCAGGAGAAGCAGGCGAGGCTGGGACAAGTTATTCTGGTGCCCTAGTTAAACAAGGCATAAAGTGCCCCCCAAATGGAAAATTCAATCCACACCATGCCTCCTTGTGCCCAAAGCCATCTTAACAGAATTACGGGCCCCTGGGCATGGCACTGCAGTGGGCCCTGCCCAATTCATGACATCACACTTGGCCATGCCTTGAGCTCCCCTTTCCCCCCAAGCACACCCATATTATCACACCACTTATATCAGGACACCGGCATCCTGCAGCCTATAAGACTATTTGGCAGGGCAAAGAGCCTTTGGCTCCCTTCTCCACCATGTTAACAGGGGAGGCCTCCCATTTTTCATATAAAGCCAGTTTTGCAGCATTTGCTTTTGCTTCTTTTTTGTTCTGTCCCATTCCAGTTTTATACTGAATTACATAAAAAATGGCACAGAATGCAAAATAAGCACCTAAAACATGCCCTGTTGTTATGGTCTCCTTCAGTTCAAGTTCCATACGCTACATTTGAACAAACTGGTGTAATGCAGAAACTGGATTCAAACCACCATGTTTATACTTCATGATGTTTGTTGTCACGTGTCCTCCCAACGGTCTTGGATGCAGAGGCTTACCGCTGCCCAAAAAAACCCCCCATGCCACTCTCCACATAAATACTGCAATAAGCAGGGGTGGCTGACCACTCATAGGGTGGCTGACCTCTCCAACATGACCTCCATGCACCCTCCCAAAATCCCTCCTCTGCAGCCTACTGCATAAGCAGGCGATATTGGCCCATTTCTTCGCTGCCAAGTAGCTGCTGACTATCCTCAAATTGTTCGTCCTCGCTGTATAGTGGCGCTGAGCCCAGACCACATAGTAGATCTCTGGCTGAGGGAACCGGATGGGACAGTGGTGGGTTGAGGACAGGTGAGGGCCGCTGACCTGCTCCCGGGCCATGCCAACTAAGGGTTGTGTCTGACGTTTCCACCGACTCTTGGCTGGGGTTGTCAGATGTCATCTGGAGGAAGTGGATGACCTAGTCAACCAATCAAGAACCATTGGGTTGCTGAACAACACACGGTTGCTAGATGACACCGGCAGTTCTGGCCTCACCGAGTGACCCCTGCTGCGACGTCCCTTGCTGTGCTGTGACCTGTGCCTGCTCCAGGAATGTTTGTGCCACTGCCACTCGCATGTGAAGAGCCTGCCACCTCTCTGTCTGACAAACTGTTTGTTCTAAAATGTACAGACTCTGTTTAATTAAAAAAAATGGACTTGTATGTGCCGTTTAAAAACACTGTGTATTTTACTGAATATAAAAGCACAAACAGGCTTAATTAACCTTCGGATATGAATTATGCTACAGCCAAAATTTCTTCTTTGACGTTGAAAAACAATGTTTCTTTTACTGAGTACAACTGCAGAAAAATACTTAGTTAACCCTTGGATGTAAATTGTGCAAAAGAAATGTGCTGTCAAAAATTACCAGCTTTGCAGCATGTTAAAACGGTGTGTATTTTATGGAACACAACAACAGAAAAACTCGTATTTAACCTTCGGATATGAATTATGCTACAGCCAAAATTTCTTCTTTGGCGTTGAAAAACAAAGTTTCTTTTACTGAGTACAACTGCAGAAAAATACTTAGTTAACCCTTAAATTGTTAAAGAAATCTGCTGCCAAAAATTACCAGCTTTGTAGCGGTTAAAAGGGTTTGTTTTTTAGGGGAACACAACAACAAAAAAACTCTTTTTAAACCCCTTCGGATAGAATTATGCACACCCAAAAAATTTTTTGTTTGGCTTTAAAAAAAAAAAAGTTTTTTTTACTGAGTACAACTGCAGAAAAATACTTAGTTAACCCTTAATTGTAAATTGCGCAAAGAAATGTGCTGCCAACAATTACCAGCTTTGCAGCATGTTAAAATGGCGTGTATTTTACGGAACACAACAACAGAAAAACTCGTAATTAACCTTCGGATATGAATTATGCTACAGCCAAAATTTCTTCTTTGGTGTTGAAAAACACCGTTTCTTTTTTTGTTTAACTGTGTTTTTATTGAATTATTCAAATAAGCAGATACAGACAAATCATCATTGAGAAAATTAAATAAAGCATAATGTCCAACATGTTTGGTTTTGTTAATTCCGGTAATACACATGCAAACAAAGATCAGAACAGTATGAAGCCAATTCAAATCACAAGTATACTATACTAAACAGTGTGACATAGACTGGGAAGACATATGACAAGACACATAAGGGAAAAAACCGTCTGTAACTAGAAGAGACCAACCGTGGCAGAATTCTGCCACAATCGTTTCCAGTCAAGAGTCCTTGAAGATTTTGTAATGCTCCCAGGGCCTCCAAATAGCGTCAAAGGCTTCCAACTCATCGTTCCGCAAAGCCGTGAGATATTCCAGATCCCGTATTTCCCCAATTCGCGAACATAAGGCCTCCCTAGATGGGGGCAAGGTCTGCTTCCAACACTTGGCGATTAAGCTGCTGTTACCATATATAGAAAGAGTCTAGATAATTACCCCAGGGAGGAAATAACTTTTAGGGGGGAAATCTGAGGGGTAAGAGGGAATCCAGACTTGGAACCAAAAATTTAAATGTTGAACCTTTTTCCAAAGGGGGTCACTACCCTACATTCCGGGAATAAATGGGGGATGTCTGCCCCCGATTCCCACCCTCCAACATATTTTGGGAATGACGATTTTCTGTGAAGAAAGGGCCGGCATGTGATACCAAACATCAGTAATTTAAATTTGTTTTTCTTTAGTTGTATAGAGATAGAAGCCCGGGCTGCCTGTCGCCAAAACCCTCCCCCCTACGAAATGAAGCCCCGGGAACTCCTCCCACTTTGACATATATGGGTGTCGTATCAGAGCTTCCTGAACTGGTGAAATCAGGATTTGATAAAAACGCGATATCCCCCCTTTTTTGATGTCCCTAATGAAGATTTTTGTTAAAAGGGCAGAGGGTTAGAAAACTCTATCAGAACCCAGTACTGATCAAAAAATGTTTAAATCTGCAGTTAAAAAAAAACCCCGCAGAGGGCAACTCAAACTTTGATTTAACTCCGAAAAGGGTTTATTCCAGAGTGCAGGATCCCCACGCTGAAAATTTGAAAAAGTTGATTTGAAAACCAAAGGGCCTCCATCTAGATCCTCCCATCTTTCGGGAGTGATGGGTGAAATAAAAAGAGTAGGGGGGATGCCTGGGAACAAAAAAGCAAACCTTCTTAACACCTCTGCCAAACAGCTCTTGTCAGGGACAAGAATTTATAGGGGCTGCTCAACCTTACCTGGTGGGGGCCCACAGTAGAGAATTAGGGGGGGTAGGTGCCACCACACTTCCCTCGTTTTCCCACCCATCGAATCACGAAAAGTCGACCAGCGGGAGGCCCTCAATGTGCCCCCCATAATTTTTAAACCACACCCCGGGATCGACACCCCCCCCACCCTTTTCCTTCCCTTTAACAAGACGCCAAATCCTATGCCCCCGCGAGCCTTAAAATTTGAATGAAGCTTGCTTGAAAAGTCAAAGGGCTCGGGGGGCATGAACCGGGGAGCTCAAACAGGCACATCATTTTTGGAAGACACATCTTTATGCGCAATCCCCCCAAAAGAGAGACAATGCCAATTTATTCCAGGGGTCCAGGGGGTGTTTAATTTCCAAAAACTTTTTGGGAAAAGTTTGTTTAAAAAGTAAAAGTATATTTGGGGTCAAAAAAATTCCAAATATTTTTAGACTATCCGATTCATGGGATAATTATATTTTGTTTTAAGATGATGACCTGACCCTAATATCCCTTTTGGCAGGGGCCTCTTTTTTGGGATGTATAAATTTTAAGCCTACAAACGGCCCCCAAATTTCCCCAAAAGAAAATGTAAAATTAGGTAATTAACACAGTTAAAAGGGGTTAGTTAATCGTCTGCATGTAATGAATTTTAAAACTCTTTCTCCAACCACCCCCCCCGCAATATCGGGGGATAATCTAATCGCTGCCCCCCGGGTTTCTTTTGCGGGGCAAAAGGAGGGGGGGAGAGGAACCCTGTCTGTACCATTGCAATAATATTTTTGGGGACATAGCAGGGGGTAACCTAAAAATAGCTTTGGAGGGAGTAGATCCCCGGAGCACAGTGACAAAAGGGCCACCGATAAAAACGCCCTAGTGTTGAAACAAAAAAAGCCCCAATTGGAACGGCAAATGCTTTTTCAGCATCAAAGGGTTTGGAAACATGGATTCCCTCTTTTGTTTACAATACGATGAGATCAATGGGTCTTTGTGTTATCTCCCTCTTTCGGGATGGAAAATCAAACCTGATCTTTGTTAACCCGACCTGGTAAATCAAAGGGGGAGTCTATTACAAAATTTTAGTGAAAATTTTTATATCCGTGTTTTAAAAATTTCTATGGGTCTGTAACTGCCGCACTCCAGGAGATCCCCCCCCGGTTTAGGTATCAATGTAAAAGTAGGAGTGACAGTTTTCCGGGCGGGGGGCCTGCAGAAAAAATTTTACAAGCTATCATGTTTGGGAGAATTGGCGTGGGAAAAACGGGAATTAATTTAAAAAGCCCTCTGGGCCCGGCGCTTTAACCCGAGGGGGGATGTTTAATGGTATCTAAGTTTTTTTCCGCCCAATAGCGGCATTTAAAGAGTTTTAACTTCTGCGAGAGCTTTTGGAAGCTGCAGGGAATTCAGAAATTTTTCGTAAACACCTATCCCATCTATACTATCTGTGGGTAAGGTGTCCGGGGGTGTTTTTAAAATTCTAAAAAAGGAGTGGAAATGTCCACAATGTTTGGGATATAAATTGGCACCCCTCTTTCAATTTTGCAAGACATTTGGGGAGGCGTCCGTTTCATCCCGTAACATCTTAGCCCGAAGTGTTTGTGCTTTATTTGGGTCTTTCATAGTATTTTTTTGTTTTTTAAATGCCAACATTTTTTCAGCTCTATGTAAAACCAACTCCTCAAGCTGCTCTTAGAGAAACTATTCTCCTCAGGATATTTTTTTCTGGGGTTCGACACTAGTCTATCTTCCCCTTCGAAGCTCTGCTAATATTTCCTCCATTTTGCTCCTATCCCTCTTCAATCGGTGCCCATGCTAGCCTGTCCCCGGAACCGGCCTTATGGGGCCCCCCAAAGAAAAGTGGGTGAGGGGACTGACCCCTATTAACCTCAAAATAAAACATAATAAAGGGGTTTTCTCAATTTTTCTCTTTGTACCGGGTTTTTAACAAGGGCTCATTTAAATCTCCAATGACACACCCGGGGTTTCTGACCCGGGCCTTTAAGGAAAAGACTCTGGGGGGTATCAGACCTGTTATGGGTTTCCCACTTCGCAGATTCCATCATTTAAGAGCTAGAAATTTTTTCCAAAGAAATAGTTAAGTCTGGGAAAGGACTGGTGTGGATTAGAGAAAAAAGTTTTAAATCCTTTCTGAAGGATTGCGAAAACCTCCAAGATCAAACAATTAAAAACCGCAAAAAGAGCTTTGAACCCTTAACTGGGTAGACTGGTTCGCGGGGGGGGGGACCCCTTTATTTACAACTTATCTTTTAAGTTTGGAAAAAATTAGGGTTTAAAAAACCCCCCACTTTAAAAAGCTGAGGGAGGGAAAAGGGATAGTTTGTTTAATAGCTCTTTTGGAAAATTATTGACCTACTTGGGGGGGATAGCATTACAAATAAATAGGGGGAAACCCCCAATTGTCCCCCCAAAATACTAAAGGCCCCCTGGATCATGAAGGAAATTTTTAAACAAAATGGGCATGTTTTAGAAAGTAATATTCCACTCCTGCCTTTTTTTTTTCCTGGAGCCCCATAGCAATTGGGGACACTGTTAAGAAAGTTAAAGTTTCCTGTCTTGTTAAAAAAGTGTCTTGGTAAAACCAGTAGGGTTTTTAATTTGGGTCACTATAAAACTTTCTTTTTTTGTTGGGGTTCAAACCCTTACATTTAGAGATTAATTAAAACCTTATGGTCCCCTTGGGGCTAATAATAAATAAAAATCCCACAGTGGTTCTCTTGTTGCCATGAGACGGGTAGTAGGAACAGAAGGAGGGGGAGTGGAGTCACAGACAGACAAACAAACCACAGAACAAATAAAGTTGTACTTGTACATCAAGGCCTCTCCATCCTGAGGAGGTATTCAACTCCTTAGGAAACCAGAATTCAATATCGACAATGGTTCCTTCCGACCTAAGACCGGAAATAGACTATACAATTAGGGAAAAGACACCTCAGAAGAGCGTAATGCCCAAACGAACACCAAGTACTGGACTGCAAGTTTCAGTAGACCAAGGAAAATCTCGCTGCTTCAAGGGTTTTTGAAGTAGAATTTAGAGAAGCTTAAGTTATCATGGGAATCGGGTTTAAAAAAGGAGTAGGTAAAATATTTCCCCAAATCCCATAGAATAATACAACACATGTGAGGGGGGCAATCCTCTTAAAGTAAGAAATTAACATGCATTGAAAAACACCATTTCTTTTAGTCGCCACAACAGCAGAACAACGCTTAATTAACCCCTGGATCTAAATTGCGCAAAAGAAATGAGCAACCAAAAATTAAGTGGTATTTGGATTGTAAAAACGCTATTTCTTTAACTGAACACAACAGGAATAGGCTTAGATAACCCTTGGATATTCAATGTGCTCAAGAACCGAGCAGATAGCATTAAAATGTATATGCAGCTGAAATGGACGCACACTGGACTTCAATTCCAATACCCCACAAAATCAAAATTAGAACGTGTAAAGAAGCAGTCTCTGATACAAGCTGTGACACCCCCCAAAAATCGCTGTATAAAAGTTAATTCTTTAGAATGAGATATCAACAGCAGCAGCTTCCCTACGCAGCACAGTGAGAACAGTGTGAACTGCCAGCGTCGCGCCCGGACTTATATAGTGCGGTGACGTCTCAGAATCCCGCTGGTCTCTGATTGGCTTCATCTCTGCACATGTCATTTAACCTTCCTCTAGTGTTAGGGTCGTGACCGACCCGTTTTAGGTTTTAAATGCATACAAATTCTACTTACATTTGTTTATTGCATCAAGACTTTTTGACTTTTTTTTCAGGAAACTTATTTTAAACAAAATACAATAAAAAAAAAACAATTTTTACTAAATTGTAAAATGCTCTTTTTAAAATGAACATTTGTGTTGTTGGGGTCAATTTCCGACCCAGGTCTAATATAAGAGTAAAAAAACAATAAATAAGTCCCAAAACTGAACTCATAAACACAATAAAAAACCAACAGCCCACACCAGCTCTAAAACCTCCAACAACTGGAGTTAGGGACAGTCCAGGCATGTATGGCCAAATCAGCTTACAGTTGGTACTTTGCAGAGTAACATCTTCAGTTTACCCCCATGCAACAAATGAGGAGAAGATTAGTGCAAAACCAAATTCTGATTAAATATCTTGGATGATAATGAATCAGAGGACACACAGCAGCAAACTGATACGATTACAGGTTTCTGAGGAGGAAGATAATATGGAGTTTTCAACCGGAAGACACAGACAGTTTCTGATCAGTCTGACGAGGAGGTCCAACCGGTGCTGAAGCTGCTCCCGCTGAAAGATTCAAAATCCAAAAGTGGCAAGATCATTTGGAGCTCAGTATCCTCCAGATGTTACATGGCAGGGCAGATGCTGCAAATGTCATAAAAATGACCCCTGGGATCACAAGGTTTTGCTGTGACAAGAGTAAGTGACATCAAGACATGTTTTGATCTTTTATGCCATTGTCAAAAAAAAAAAGTATTATTGCTATGACAAACCTTTTAAAAAAAAAAAAGTCCATGGGGAACAGTGGAATGACCTTAAATGGATGAT
>JAODAL010037081.1:0-40851 GCA_025379985.1 Phyllomedusa bahiana | reverse complement strand
TCAGAACAGCAGAATTGTGCCTCAGTGCCTTATGCTCCTGCGTGTAAGGGGCCAGCACCAATTTCACTCTGTAAGCTAACAGTCTCAGTGGACAATGCAGCTGCTTCTACAATCAGAAAACTTCTAAAATTGTGCCTTGGTGCCTAATGCTTCGGCATAGAAGGGAAATGGATCTGTGCTCTGGAGTTCATAGAAAACTGGATTCAAACTATAAAAAACCTCCAAGCTAGTGAGAGCGAAAAAAGATCAGTGTATGAGTTCATAGACGACTTTCTAGAATGAATGCAGTGCTTTGGTATGTAAACAAAACAGCCTCTTACAAAAATAAGACTGCATAGAGAGAGGGGACAGTGACTTGTGTGGACCTCTTGACAGAGGGGGAGGGATACAACTGATTGGAGCCGAACATGAATAGTGTTTGCAGCGATTGCATTGGTATCGAGATCGATCGATAAGCTCGATGTCGGCCTCTATCGATAAGTTTTTCGTTAGTGAGCAATCGATTATGATGCGATTACATTAAAGTCTATGGACGAGTGCAACAAACAACCTTCAATATTACACCCAAACAAGGTGGAGATGCTGAAAATTAACATCCCAACAGTCAAATGGTACGTCCTACATCTTAGGCAACACAAATTGGTTATAAAAGGTCACTTGATGAAAAAAAGTCACAGACCATTTTAATATCCCTGTCTTTGTACACAGCCTGACCCTTTAAACCTGAATCACCCACAAATTATAAAGTGACAGAAGGCCAGTTATGATTTGAAACATCATGTTACTTGTACTGGACATGAATATCCCTGTCCTGGAAGCAGCATGAGCCCCAAACTGCATGACCCCCACATTTAAAAAGTGCCGCAAAAAGGAGTCTCTTTCCAACCACCATTTTAGTTTAATGGACATTGAATAACTGTCCTGGGCCACAGCATGGAGCCACCAATCCTGCATGACCCCCCACCCCCCACATTTAAAAAAGTGACGGAATAAGGAAGTCTTTCAACCACCATTTTAGTTTCACTGGACATTTGACTATACCTGTTCCTGGGCCACAGCATGAGCCCAAACCTGCATGACCCCCACATTTAAAAGTGCCGCAAAAAGGAGTCTTTCAACCACCATTTTCAGTTTTCACTGGACATTGCTCTATACCTGTCTGGGCCACAGCATGAGCCCCAAACCTGCATACCCACCATCATTTAAAAAGTACGGGAAAAAAGGAGTCTTTCATCCACCATTTTAGTTTCACTGGACATTGGACTATACCTGTCCTGCGGCCACAGCATGAGCCCCGCAACCTGCACTGACCCCCACATTTAAAAAGTGCCGACCAAAAGGAGTCTTTCAACACCATTTTAGTTGAACTGAACATTTGACTTACCTGCTTGGGCACAGGAATGAGCCCCAAACCTGCATGACCCCACATTTAAAAAAGTGACGGAAAAAGGAGTCTTTCGAACCACCATTTTAGGTTTCACTGGACATTGACTATACCTGTCCTGGGCCACAGCATGAGCCCCAAACTGCCATGACCCCACATTTAAAAAGTGCCGCAAAAAGGAGTCTTTCAACCACCATTTTAGTTGAACTGGCATTGACCTATACCTGTCCTGGGCTCACAGCATGAGCCCCAAACCTGCATGACCCCCACATTTAAAAATAGTGACGGAAAAAGGAAGTCTTTCAACCACATTTTACCGTTTCACTGGTCATTGACTATAACCTGTCCTGGGACAACAGCTGACCAGGGCCTGGAGTTAGTTACAGTGGAGTGCGGTGAAAAGGGGCCCCCCCCAGGCTGGCAGTCCGCATCTATTAAACACGCAGGTTAAAATGCCCTGATGACGCAGCAAGGGAAAACTGTCGTGCTGAAGCAGAGTGCGGAAGCGGAAGTGTGAGAACTCCAGCCTTCATCTGTACACAGTAAATACCTGGGTAGCGCTTGCCCTCTCGTATGAGTGTGGACCCCCTATTGAGCTTCACTTGGAAATTACTGCGTGGTAACGCTCCTGTTACACCCAGGTGCCTTTATATTGGCCATTCCTTTTTTATCCATATTTTAATCAAACGTGATGGGGAAATGGTTCTGTACTTTGTTCTTGTCTGTTGCATCCACTACTTCCATGTTCTTGATTAACACCTACATATGGTCAAGTTTTACTGTACCTCCCTGGTACAATTCAGAGGAATTTTTTTAACAGATATTTTGTATCATGGCAAGTTTTTTAGTACTTATAATTCTAGAAAACACATTTTTAAATAGGATGGAGTAATCCACATGTCTTTGTTTCTATTTTTTTCTTTGTATTAAATGGGTTTGTCTCAATACAGGGATTGATAGCTATGTAAAGAGCTTGCAAAAACAAGTCATTTTGGCAATATGTGTCATTAACAGTGTCCTACCTATTCCTGTTTCTGCGACAGCACCTTCACCCTGAGCCACTCTGACAATTGTTGCAGAACAAAATGGTCTGTTAGAAACAACATTTCTTTAGAATAGGACATGTAGATAGCTGCATGTCACAGCCAAATTGCCCCCAAAAATTCAAAATGCATGGACCCTTGAGCCACTTTGGTCAATTGTGAAGACACAAATGTCTTGTTAGAAACTCCTTTTTAGAATAGGACCTGTAGTATAGCTGCATGTCACAGCAAAATGCCCCAAAAATTCAAAGCAGACCTGAGCCACTTTGGTCAATTGTGAAGTACAAATGTATGTTATAAACAACATTATTTAGAATAGGCACTGTAGTATAGCTGCATGTCACAGCAAAATGCCCCCAAACATTCAAAGGCATGACCTTGAGCCACTATTGGTAATTGTGAGAACAAAATGGTCTGTTAGAAGAAATAAAACATTTTTTTAAATAGGATCTGTAGTATTGCTGCATTTCAAGCCGCATGACCCAAAAAAAATTTTAAATTGACTTTCAGCCACTGTTACAAATTGTGAGGGAGGAAATGCCACTTAGAAGCCACATTTTCTATTCCAAAGGACATAATTCATAGCTGTATCTCCACAGCAACATGACCCCAAAAAATCTATAAATATGACTTCTCAACCACTATTAAAAATTGTTATGAGGGGAGAAATGCCACTTAGAAGTCACATTTCTGTTCCAAAAGGACCATGATTATTGTGTATCTCACAGCAATATGACCTCAAAAACCAATTGACAATGCGAAATTCTTAGATAAAGTGGAGTAAATGGATACGGTGTTGTCATTGAAACCCTTGCTGTCTTTTCAGTCTCCTACAGCCAAAACTCATCAAAATGAACTGTATGGGAAAAGAGGAAATAAAATTGCAGTAGTATGAATGATCATTTTAAAAAAAAGTTTCACGAGGACCATTTCGGTTTGAAAGGAATGTGAGTAGACCGGCAACTAATCGGTGACCTCGGCAATTGGGGCCACAACATCATCAGAGATCCATGCCTGATTTCATCTTGATGAAAGTCAAACGATCCACTTATCTGTGGAAAGCCGGATGCGTTTGTCTGTAATGACTCCTCCAGCTAATGAGCTGAAGGTCCGCTCAGATTTGACGCTGGCTGCTGGGCAGGACAACACCTCTATGGCGGGAGTGACGAGCCAGCTCGGGCCATTCGTCCATTTTGGATACCCAGAAGTTCTATTGGGTCCGAGAACACAGCTAAAAATCGGTGTTGAGACGCAGATTGTCGTGCACCATGGATATTAAGCTGATCTCTGTGTGTTGGATGTGTGCCCTGCATTCGCATGCGTGGTGAGGTGGTAAACAAAGATTGCCAGAGGTCACCCATTAGGCTTCTGCCACTTGCCTGCTGCTGTCCGTACGCCTACTTGGCACGTCTACTGGCTGTCACGTCGCTGATGTTGTTCCACCGTGACATTTGGGGAACGTGAAGCAGGACCGCAAACGATGTTCTCAGTTGATCAATCAGCCAAGGTCTCCATTTCCTGCATTTTAATCTCTATTTGGGTGGGTGGAAGAAAAGTGCTGATTTTTGTTTTGTACCGGGGATCCAGGAGGGTGGCCAACCCAGTAAACTGTTGTTCCATTTTGATGGCCTTAATGCGAGGATCATGTTGGAGGAAATGGAGCATCCAGCATACTAATGGTGAGAGATGGAGCCTTGATTTCCCAAGCATATGGGTCGAGGTGGGCATAGAAAACTGATCTTCCTCAATCTCCTCCTCCTCCTCAAAGTCGCGCCAACCCTCTTGCCAAGGCAGGGAACGTCGTAACATCGGTGTTTAGGAATACTCCTCCACCTCCTCCTCCGCTGCTCCCGGGCACAGCTTCAAAACACAAGCCCTGGCTTGCTGAGATGATGCTCCATGGAGAGCTGATGCGCAATGTGCACTAGCTCTGGACCCCGAACCACTGCTAATGAAGAACCGTATGACAATGTGAAACTGTCGGGCACTTGGGAATTTGACGGAGAGAATAAGGCTCCGTAGTCAGCTCTGTGTCCGTCTCCTCTCGTCGCTGGCGGGACCTGTTGTTTCAAGAGTGTCCAACGATCGTTCCAGAACTAAGGATCACCACAATGCTCATGCTGACAAGGCATTGTACGCATACCTATTTTGGTGGCTTCTTCAAAACTGGCAAGGATGGTGCAGGCTCTTTCACCTCCTCCACTCTCGGTGGTTCAACCACCCGAAGGGTCAGTTACGCTGCTTGTCAGGCATGTGTCAACTTCGTACTGCGTACTGCATTGCGCTGCTGCCACAATCGCTGGAGCATGTGGAGGGTGGAATTCCAGCGTGTTGCCACGTCAACAATGAGACGGTTGACGGGGAGGCCGAGCTGACGCTGCAACGCAGCCAGGCGGGATGAAGCAGGGTGCGAACGGCGGAAGTGCGAACTCAGACCTCGAGCCTTCTTCAGCAGGCAGTCAGACCGGGTAGCTCTTTAGAAATTCTGGACGACAAGGTTCATGAATGTGCCAGGCAAGGGATGTGCTCCAGCCTACCGATCTTAAGGGCGGCCAGCAGATTTCGCCCGTTATCGCACACCACCTTGCCTGGCACAAGGTTCTTGTCACCAGCCAGCGCTCGGTCTCGTTGCTTAGAGCCGTCCACAGCTCCTGACCTGTGTGTGGACGGTCTCCAAGGCAGATTAATTTCAACACGGCCTGGTGTCTCTGGGCACGTGATGCCACCAGAGGACCTTGGGGGAAAGAGCCCTGCACCATCCCTGCAGTTTTGAGAGCGTGCGCCGAGCCTGAGAGCCACCGTCACCCCAGAGACATCCACCCAGCTCACCCAGTGAGCTGTCCATGAGATATAGCGGCCTTGGCGTGCTTACTAGTCCATGTGTCGGTGGTGAGATGGACTTTTCCGGACACAGATGCAGACAACGCGCTTGAAATTTTAGATGACACGTGGCTGGCCAGGGCAGGGACGGCTTTTCTGGCAAAGAAATGCCTGCTCGGCATCTGGTATTGGGGGCAGGCGAGGGCCATGACGTGGCGGAACCATCTGTGTCCACCAGACGGAAAGGCAACATTTCCAAAGCCAAAAGCCTGGCAATGCGACATTCAGGCTTTTGGCTTTGGGATGGTTTGGGTTTAAAGTGTTTCTTCTGTTCCCAAACTGGAAGACAGAAGGCTGGCTGCTAGACTGGACACTGTACAGAATGCATGTCGTCAAACTGGCGGAAGGAGAAGTGGTAGGATGGGCGTCTCTGGTGGTGTCTGGTGGTTCTCGGGCGACGGGTGGACGGCTCTGAAGCGGAGGCTGATCCTGATCATGGGACTCTGAGAGACATGGGCAGCTGAGGAACGCTTGGTCGGTGGCGGAGGAGGAGGAGGCGGAGACAGAGGGTGTGACCAATGGTTGAAGGCCCGGCGTCGTCTGGCCTTTTTTGGCCAAGTGTTCCCTCCCATTTCATCTTATGCATTCGGCTGCATGTGATAGACATGTTGGGGTGGTTAACCACTTAAGGATCTTGCTCTCTATCTTATGCGTTTACGGCAAAGGCGCATATGACATCGCTGGGAGAATCAGTGGCTTGGTCAAAGAAGCCAGGCTTGGAGGTCTTGGACTTTTTGACGGCGAATAAGCGCGGAGCGGGGTTTGCGCTGGACCGTGGCATGGTGGAATTATTTCAGCGGACTTTCTGGCGAACGCCCTCTCCCTTTTTGTGGCAGGGGTACCCGTATGACTACCCCATCGTCTTCCTCCTCGTCACTGATGAAGCGCTGCAAGCAAATTCTGCGGAAAAGACCAGAATGGTCCACAATGTCGTATCATCATCATCATCATCAACACAGGTGACTTGGTCCGTCTGACTTTTTCTGATCCAGAAGCTGCGGGCTACTTACAAGCAAGGGGCACTGCAAGGCGTTGCGACCGCCCGGTATTTTTGCCGATGCACCGGCTCCCTTCACTCCTCTGATTGGCATCGTAAGTGGGCGTTCAGGCGACTAAATCATCCTCTTGATATTTTAACATGCCTTATGACCCCATCCGCATTTTGTACATCAAAGCGGTATTCAGAAAATGGATTATCCACAGGTGTGGGTAACACGACTGTTGACATTTGGGCTGCTTTCATGTTGGACGAATGCTGATGATGTGATGACGACATTTTGGCCGTGAATGCAATGGACGGGATGGTAAGACTGAGATGCAGGATAGATTAACACTGAAGAGGACAGTTGGCGGACGATGTTGTTACTTAGATTACAGGGCCCTGACCCAGCGATGAAAGGCATGTCTGTCCTGCATACTGACGATCCGCTGGCGCATGGTGTTGTCTGCCAGCACTGGAAGGAGCTCCTTCTATCGTACCTATACCTCCATGTTGCTTACCCCCTCTTTGCTTGCTTACCACCTGCATTTCGTTCCCATGTTCAGAAATATAAATTTGAGAAGGTATGGAATAGTTTTGGAAGTCTCTTATTAAAAGCCGGTAAATCACAGCTATTCTCAAAGCCCCTCTAATCAAAACAAAAATTTGCTGGATTCAAATTTAACGGCAAGGTGTCTATCAACAAATCGGACTGGGCATCAAGTCAAAAAACACGTATCTGTTAGGTTTTGGTATAATAAACGTTATTATTTTTTGCACCTTTCAATTCACTGTGGTGAATATAGGAATTGCGTGTTTTAAGATTTTGTGGATGCTGCGTCAATGAACATTCTGGTGTTGCAAATGTCAAAAAGCACCGTAACTGTTATAGTTTTCGTATGATACACGGTATTTTTTGCACCCTTTCAATTCACCGGAGGTGAATATAGACATTGCTGTTTTACGATTTTGTAGATGCTGCGTCAAGGAACAATGCTGGGTGTGCAAAAAAGTCAAAAAAACACGTAACTGTTTATGTGTTTCGGTATAATAAACGGATATTTTTTGGCCACCTTTCAATTCAACATGTGGTGAAT
The DNA here is from genome assembly GCA_025379985.1 of Phyllomedusa bahiana. NCBI lineage: Eukaryota > Metazoa > Chordata > Amphibia > Anura > Hylidae > Phyllomedusa > Phyllomedusa bahiana. The sequence continues at coordinate 33,468 of JAODAL010037081.1, read as the reverse complement.
ATAGAATTGCTCGTTTAAAGATTTACCGTGGATGCTGGTCAATGAACAATGCTGGGTGTGCAAAAGTCAAAAACACGTAACAGTTATGTTTTTGTATGATACACGGTATTTTTTCTTTTGCACTTTCAATTTCACTTTGGTGAATATAGTATTGCTGTTTAAAGATTTACGTGGATGCTGTGTCATTGAACCTAATGCTGGGTGTGGAAAAAGTCAAGAAAACACGTAAACTGTTATGTTTTCGTATTGATACACGGTAATTTTTTGCACTTTTCAATTACCTGTGGTATGTGAATATAGAATTGTGTTTTACGATTTACGTAGATAGATGCTGCGTCAATGAACAATGGCTGGGTGTTGCAGGAATGTCAAAAAAACACGTAACTGTATGTTTTGGTATAATAAACGTATTTGTGACCTTTCAGTCAATGTGGGGTGAATATAGAATGTGTTTTAAGATTTACGTGGAATGCCGCTGCGTCATGATGAACAATGCTGGGTGTGCAAAAGTCAAAAAAACGTAACTGTTTATGTTTTTTGGTATAATACACGGTATAAATTTTTTGCACCTTTCAATTCACCTGTGAGTGAATTATAGAATTGCTGTTTTAAGATTTAGTGGATGCTGCGTCAATGCACAATGCTGGGTGTCAGGTTTCTTGGGTGTGGGGCGTGCAAAAGTCAAAAACCGTAACTGTTATTGTTTTCGTATTATGATACACGGTATTTTGTGCACCTTTCAATTCACCTTGTGGTGAACTATAGAATTGCTGTTTAAGATTTATGTGGATGCTGCGTCATATGAACATTGTGGGTGCGCAAAAGTCAAAAAAAAAAGTAATGTTATGTTTTCGAATGACTAACGGTATTTTTGGCAACAAACAAACTGTGTGACTACAAAGATTGCTGGATTGTAATTTAACTGCAAGGTGGATATATCAACAGTCACAGGTTGTATAATGGGTTAAAATTTAAATGAACCAATATCTGAAATGGTATACTGATAATAAAGTGGAGTTTGCAACTACAAATATGAGACTGCAGTTACTAGAATGATGTGTTATCCAATATAAGTTCAGGCTGCCCAATATCCAGGAATATTTCATAGCCAACTGTTAATAATAAAGAATTCCATACAAGTCTACACTAACTAACGTCCTTGGTGAACTTTAAATCCAGTGTTTCTTTATAGATAGAGCTTGTCTCGTGTTCGCCCACGGGCCCCCCTCCCCCTGGCTCCCCCCGCTGTTGAATTTCAGCGTAGATGTGCTTTAAAATTCTCTAGCTAACTTACTATAAATCTTCAAATCTTAATATAAACTAAATTAGGAAGGATCACAGCTAATAGTAGGAGGTTTTCTGTGCTGAAATAGATATTTCGCGTGATGTTTGGCCACAGGCATGAGGCAGGTCCTTTTCCTATGAGACGCTGATAGACACTCGATGGCTGAAAAGGAACGCGTTTGTTCTATGTAAAACGATGGTCATGTGATTTTTCCCAGCCAATCGCAACCCATACACATCCCAGTCATGAAGTCGCACACATCTCACCCTGCTCTATTCGTAATTGATTTGCTGGCCGCCAAAAATTTACAGGGAATGCGCCGAAAACAAGGGCGATCTTAAAAGATGATGCTCAGATTTTGAACCTTAATTATCGCAATGATCTGGGAAATTTCGATCACCATAAAAACCTTGCAGATTTCAACTTTGCGATAAAAAATCGTCCTCAACACTACTATTGACAAATCAAATTCAACGGCTGGGACAGTTCAAAATCAGTCAAAATGCAGAAATAGTGATTGGTGAGCTAGCAGGGGCTTGGCTAGCTCAGCCAATCAGAATAAGGAGCGACAAAGAGGGACATTAAAACCTATGGAGAACTATTTGACCAATCAATTCAAAGGGGGCTAGTTCAAAATACAGTAAAAATTGGCAGAATAGAAGCTGATTGGTTGAGCTAGCGGGGGCTTGGCTATCCAAGCCAATCAGAGCGCCGAGCTATTCTCCCATTGTAGTATATGGAGAGATCGGTGCCATGCAATCTCGGCTCTCAGCGGCCGTGAGGCATGGAGTATGACTAAAAAAATAATTTTTATTAAGTGTTAAAAATTATTCCTGATAAAGAGCTGAACTTTCTATTAAAACATACTTTAATAAAATCCTAACAAGGCGTTGTCGCCTGGAGACCGGTCGCTACATAGGAATGCAATTAGGAGAGAGTTGCCGGGAAGTACAGTAATTCAAATTGTTTAAGTCTTCTCATTGGTCGGCATAAACCAGCCAATCAGTATAGGAGCGACAGTGTCCCATTAAAACCTATGGAGAATATTGACCAATCAGAATAGGTTGAACGACAAAGACCCATTATATCCTATGAAGAGTTTTGACCATCAAAATCAAGGCGGGACAGTTCAAAATACAGTAAAAATACAGAAAAGAGCTGATTGGCTGAGCTAGCGGATGGCGTTGGCTATCCAGCCGCCAATCAGAGTGCGAGGCTACTTCTCCCATTGTAGTCTATGGAGAGAGCGGCGCACTGAATAGTGGACTCAGCGGAGTGCGGCATGAAGTATTAATAAAAAAAATTCATTTTGATTAAGTGTAAAATCGTATCTCATTAAGAGCTAAAACCTTCTGTATAAAAAATAAATCAGTTACAAAACCTCAAAAAATGCGGTTTGTCGCAGAGACGGAACTACTAGGGAATTTGCAATAGAGAGAATGCGGAAATACAGTAATTCAAATTGTTTAAGCTCTTCTGATTAGTACGGGGCGATAACACCGCCAATCAGAATAGGAGCGACAGTGGCCATTATATTACTATGGAAGGAGAATTGACCAAATCAGAATGGAGAGAACAGGGACCATTATAACCTATGGAAAATTGACCAATCATATCCAAGACAGGGAGGGGGACAGTTCAAAATACAATAAAAAGGCAGGAAAAGAGTGATTGGTTGAGTATGCAGGGGCTTGGCAATTCCTCGGTCAATCAGAATAGGAGCGGACAAGGACCATTATAACTAAGAGATGGGCGAATTTGTCACTTCTCCGATTTTCAGACAAAAAATTCGTTCGTCCGAATTACTTTGGCACGAATGCGTTTAAAACAGGAGGAAGCACAGAGTGGCAACAATGACTGAGAGCGGAGGTCACGGCTGGCAGCAGCATGAGGTCAGGCAGTGGCACAATGACATTCTGGAGAGTGGCAAACCAGTAATTAGGCCACAGAGTGGACAAGTTCACACAGTGTGGGGGTCCAACAGCAGCTGCATGAGGGTCGGGCAGGGGCACAATGACTTCTGGAGGTGGCAAAACAGTATTGGGCCACAGAGTGGCACAATGACTGAGAGTGGAGGTCAGGGCGGCGCAGCATGAGGTCAGGCAGGGGCCCACAATGACACAGTGTGGAGGACACAGCAGCAGCCACAGCAGCAGCATGAGGTCAGACAGTGGCACAATGACACAGGTGTGGGGACACGGCAGCAGCCAGAGCAGGTGCATGAGGTCAGACAGTGGCACAATGAAATTCTGGAGGGGCAAAAAAAGGAGTAGGCCACCAGAGGTGGCACAATGACAGAGATTTGAGGTGATGGCGAAAGAGCAACAGCATGAGGTCAGAGAGTGGCACAATGACACAGTGTGGAGGTGACCGCAGCAGCAAAAGCACAGCGATGAGGTCATAGAGTGGCACAATGACAGAGTGTTGAGGTAGGTGGCAATACCAGTCCCTGATAAAGATGGTGGTAGGCAGATGGAGAAAACTGTCAGCAGATGTGTGGCATCAGGCGGGTGGCGGCATCAGAATAGTGGTTTGAGGCAGGTAGTTTGAACCCAGACTGAGCCTAAGGCCTTGGTGTGTGGAAATCCTGTCCGATCCACGCCTGATTCATCTTGACAAAGGTCAAGTCGTTCCACAATTTCCGTGGACAAGCGGGTTCTCCTTGGGGTACCGATGGCCCCCGCCTTACTCACCCCCCGATCTGACGCCACACTACTGGCCGGGACAGGACAGCTTCTCCACTGCAAACTCGGCAATTTGCGGCCACACATCCATTTTGGGTGCCCAGTAGTCCAGCGGATCTTTAACGGGGTGGCAGAGTGCTGTCCCAAGTAGGCCACCACCTGTTGGTTCAGGGACTGCTCCAGGTCCTGCTGCTGCTACTGCTCGGGCGACAACCCTCCTCACTAGGCGGGTGAAGGAAGCTGCCCCATCAGTGGACTCCAGACTTAGGTTGCTGCTGATGGAGCTGGTACTGTTCCTACCCCCCGCCTGCCCCCCGCCGCCGCGGCGGTGGGGCGGGAGCGCGGACGGACCCCCCGGGCCGACCTGTCAGAGGAGGGACGATGCCGCACATAGGCCACGGCCAACGACTACGGAGGATTTCCCTATAGTATTTGAGTTTTTTCCTCCTCTCAATAGCTGGGAAAAAGACTCCCATTTTGGACCGGTAGCGAGGGTCCGATAGGGTGGAGCCAGAAGTCATCCCTCTGCCGGATGCGACTTTTTCGGCTGTCACAGCCAGGAAAATAAGCACGCTGCGGGCCACCAGCACAAGTGACTCCGCGGACCTCCCTGCCTCCATGAACACTGTATCCTGCCACGGCGCTTGGGGGTCTTTCTGCCTCGTCTTCCTCATCTCCATCCACCTCCTCCAGCTGCTCCTGCTCCTCCTCTTCTGTGTCACCTGGTAGAAAATCCACTCATTTCACCAGACAATGCTTTCTGCTCCAATGTCCTCCTCCTCCATTTCAGTCCCCCCGGAATCATGTGGCCACGAGATGTAGTTGCCACGTCTCCAGTCCCTGCCCAGACAGATTTTTCAGCATCTGTTCAGGATATGAAGCAGTGGAATGACGTTATTCATCCACGTAGTCCTGGCGACTGACAAATAACGTGGCCTCCTCGAATGGCCTCAACAAACAGCAGGTGTCACGCATGAGTTGCCACTGCTGACATCAAATTTAACACAGTGGAGTACTTCTGTCTGCCTGGATCATCAAAAAATCGTTAATGCCTTTCTCTGTTCATACAGTCGGTCCAACATGTGCAGGCTGGAATTCAAGTGGGTGGAAACATCGCATATCAGAGTGTGTTGGGGGGAGGCCTTTCTGCCGCTGCAACTCGAGGAGGGTGTTCCTGGCTTTGTACGAATGGATAAAGTGCATGCACAGTTTCCTGGCCATTTTTCAGAATGTCTGAAGATGGGTGGAAGACTTCAGGAACCTTTTCAAAACCCCAGATTGAACACGTGCGCCATGCAGGGCGCATGGACCATCCCTCCTCAGTGCAGCGCGGACACCATGTTCCTCCCATTGTCCGTCACCATGGTTCCGATTTTCAGTTGGCGCAGAGTAAGCCAAAAAATCGATTTCTTGCTGCTGACGCGGAGCAGTTCCTCCCCTGTGTGACTTCGTTTCGCCGAGGCAAGCCGGGTTTGTAGAACTGCGTGACCCCCGGCTGTGCCCTACACATGTGGTATGATGGAGAAGTACTTGTGGAGGCTGAGAGGGTGGCGGTGGATGAGGAGGAGGCGGACATTGGCGCAGGTGCAGCAGTTTGGCAACGTGGAGGAGACGGCGGCGTCTCCTGTCCAAGTTGTTGGTGTGCCTGGGCTGGAAGCAAAATTCCCAACCAGTGGGCCGTAAAGGACATGTATTTGACCCGATCGTAGTTACAGTTTCCAGAAGTCCGCGCTGCCGTGAAACCTTGGAACAAACCGATAAGCTCAAGGACTGACCCACCATTGTTCTACTATTTATGAATTTCGGTCTGCCTTTTTGGAAAAAATTACGGGCTTGGAACTCCCCAAATCTCGGCTCGGCACAAGCCATTAGTTCTCTGAACGGTGCAGAGTCCACCATTTGGAAAGGGTAGGGACTGCAATACCAACAACTTGGACAGGAGCACGGTCAGCTGCTGCACCTTAGGATGGTTGGACGCCATACTGTTGTCTCTTTGCAATCGCCTTGGGCTGAACGACTGCTGGCGCCATGAGTGAGGATTTTTTTTAGCAGGAGCATCTGGACCGGGAGATGTTGTCAAAGAGAAACAGCTCCCTTCTGCAGAGGTGGTGGAGCCTTGACTGGCTTGCAATGGCATGCGTGCCACTGGGTGCTGCTGCTGCGCTGTTGCTGCGATGGCAGGATGGACCACCACATCTGAGCCACGTTTCTCCCAGGCCACCGGATGGTGACGCTGCATGTGTTGACGCATGGCCGTGGGGCCAACGTTAGCTCCCTGGCCACGCTTCACTTTCTGCCCACAAAATTCTACATATACCCATATTCGGCTCCTCCGGTGTCTTAGCAAAGAATGCCACCCCGCGAGTATCGAATTTTACCGCCAACGCTCCGCACTGATGACTACTGCCGCCGCTGCCAATCGCTGAGCCCCTGTGCCGCTACTTTTCTTGGACCTGCGAAGGCCCGGGTTTTTTACCCCGTGGGCCCCTTGGCTCCCGACCTCACACTGCTGCTATCCTGCTGACTCACGGCCACACGACCCACTTGCTGGCTGCGCTGCTGCCTGACGCGCAAGCTGACGCCCTCTTCTCCGGACGATGATGAAGCCCTTGCCCCACCCGGCTCCCAAGTGCGGTCGGCCCACATCATCATCTATTTGTGTTTCATCCGTCACTGCTGTCCTCATCACCGGTCTTGGGTATGCCGAGGATGAAACCCCTCACAACATGACCTCCCATGCCACTCTCCACATCTATACTGCAAGAAGCAGGCGATATTGGCCCCATTTCTTTGCTGCCAAGTAGCTGCTGACTGCCCTCCTCAAATTGTTCATCCTCGCTATATAGTGGCGCTGAGCCCAGACCACATAATAGATCCCGGCTGAGGAACGGATGGGACAGAGGCGGGCTGAGGACAGGTGAGGGCCGCTGACCCGCTCCCGGGCCATGCCAACTAATGGTTGTGTCTGATGTTCCCACCGACTCTTGGCTGGGGTTGTCAGATGTTATCTGGGAGGAAGAGGATGAAATAGTCAACCAATCAGGAACCCTTGGGTTGCTGAACAACACACGGCCGCTAGATGACAGCGGCAGTTGTGGCCTCACCGAGTGACCGCTGCTGCGACGTCCCCTGCTTTTTGCTGCGACCTGGGCCTGTTCCAGGAATGTTTGTGCCACTGCCACTCGCAAAGGGGCAGAGCCTGCCACCTCTCTGTCTGACATACTGTTTGTTCTAAATGTACAGACACTGTTTGATGATGATTCTTGTATATGATAAATATACACCCTGTTTTTGACTCCAAATGAACCCAGTTAAAAAAGCTTGGGTAACCCTTGGATATAAATTGCGCTCCACAAATGGCCAAAGGGAAAAAAAATTACTTGTATGTGTCGTTTAAAAAACACTGTGTGTTTTACTAAATATAAAGAAAAAAACAGGCTTAATAACCTTCGGACATGAATTAGGCTACAGGAAAAATGTATATTTTTTGGCGTGAAAAAAGAGGTTTATTTTTGTCAACACCAAACCAAAAAAAACGCTTAATTAACCCCGGATGTAAATTGGCCAAAGAATTTAGCCACACAAATAGTAGCTTTGTAGCGTGTTACAATTGGTGTTTTCTACCCACACAACAAGAAAATCCATTGTAATAACCTTTGCTTGGGAATTTGGCTACAGGAAAAATTTATATAATTTGGCGTTGAAAAAGACGTTTATTTTTGTCAGCACACCCCGCAAAACAACGCTTAATTAACCCCTGGATGTAAATTGCGCCAAAGAATTGAGCCACACAAAATAGTAGCTTTGTAGCGTGTTACAATTGCGTGTTTTTCAACGCCACAAAACAAGAGATACAGTTGTAGTTAACCTTTGCTTGTGACTCAGGCCACAGGAAAAATTTATATATTTTGGCATTGAAAAAGACGGTTTATTTTTGTCAGCACACAAGCTTTATAAAGCTTAATTAACCCCTGGATGTAATTGCGCCAAAGAATTGAGCCGCACAAAATAGTAGCTTTTTAGCGTGTTACAATTGCGTGTTTTCTACGCCACACAAGAAGAGATACAGTTGTAATTAACCTTTGCTTGTGAATTAGGCTACAGAAAAATTTATATATTTTGTCGCTGAAAAAGACGGTTTATTTTTGTCAGCACACCAGCAAAACAACGCTTAATTAACCCCTGGATGTAAATTGCGCCAAAGAATTGAGCCGCACAAAATATTAGCTTTGTAGCGTGTTACAATTGCGTGTTTTCTACGCCACACAACAAGAGATACAGTTGTAATTAACCTTTGCTTGTGAATTAGGCCCACAGGAAAAATTTATATATTTTGGCGTTGAAAAAGATGGTTTATTTTTGTCAGCACACCAGCAAAACAACGCTTAATTAACCCCTGGATGTAAATTGCACCAAAGAATTGAGCCGCACAAAATAGTAGCTTTGTAGCGTGTTACAATTGCGTGTTTTCTACGCCACACAACAAGAGATACAGTTGTAATTAACCTTTGCTTGTGAATTAGGCTACAGGAAAAATTTATATATTTTGTCGTTGAAAAAGACGGTTTATTTTTGTCAGCACACCAGCAAAACAACGCTTAATTAACCCCTGGATGTAAATTGCGCCAAAGAATTGAGCCGCACAAAATAGTAGCTTTGTAGCGTGTTACAATTTCGTTTTTTTCTACGCCACACAACAAGAGATACAGTTGTAATTAACCTTTGCTTGTGAATTAGGCTACAGGAAAAATTTATATATTTTGGCGTTGAAAAAGACGGATTCTTGGTGTCAGCACACCAGCAAAACAACGCTTAATGGATGTAAATTGCGCAATAGAATTGAGCAGCCAAAAATGAAGTGGTATTTGTATTGTAAAAACGCTGTTCTTTAAATGAATTTCAACAGGAACTGGCTTAGAATCCCACTGGATTGAATTTATATGCCTGCAGGGACCGCCACTGGATTTCAGATCCAATACCCCAAAAAATTAGAAATAGAACATTAAGAGAACAGTCTCGAGACAAGCTGAGACACCCACAGAAATCGCTATAAAAATCAATTCTTCAGTAAGAGCTATCAGCCGCGGCAGCACCTTCCCTGATGAGCACAGTGAGAGGAGTGTGAGCTCCCCGGGGTCGCGCCCGGACTTATATAGTGCGGTGACATCACAGGGAAACCCGCCGGTCTCTGATTGGCTTCACCTCTGCAAAATGTCATGCGGCTATGCCCTTCTTCCTCCCAAGTGCTTTGCCCCATGTAGCGCCATGTGCTCGCAGCCATTTTATCAATCAAAAGCACACTTCGTTCACCCGAAGTACCCCAAAGTTCGACTTCGTTCCGAACCGAAGTTTTCCTGAAATTCTAAACGAATTCCACTTCGTTAGAATCGATTCGCCCATCTCTAATTATAACCTATGGAGAAATATTGACCAATCAAAATCAAAGGCGGGACAGTTCAAAATACAGTAAAAATGCAGAAAAGAGCTTATTGGTTGAGCTAGCAGGGCTTGGCAATCCTGGCCAATCAGAATAGGAGTGACAGAGACCCATTATAACCTATGGAGAAATATTGACCAATCAAATTCCAAGGCGGGACAGTTCAAAATACAGTAAAAATGCAGAAAAGAGCTGATTGGTTTAGCTAGCGGGGGCTTGGCTACTCGGCCAATCAGAGCGCGAGCTACTTTCTCCCATTGTAGTCTATGGCCAGATCGGGGCAATGAAATCTCGGCTCTCAGTGCCGTGTGGCATGGAGTATAATTTAAAAAAAGTGACGTCACCGCGCCGCCTACGCCACCAGTAGGGGCCGGCGCCTGGCAGGCTGAAGGCCTAACGTCTTCATCCTGCCAGGGAGATCAGCGGAGCGCAGCGCTAGTGGCGCTGTGCTCCGCTGACACCGCTCAGCCCCGGGAGTCGGGACATTAGTCCCCAACTCCCGGGCCGGTTCCCGGACGCTCGGACACAGGGGCCCGGCGTTCAGAGACCGGATGCGCGGCCGGGCCCCGGGAGCGGCGGCACTGCCCCAGGCCCACAGCGGCTCGGTCCACCAGGGGATTCACCAATCGCCCAGCGGCTCAGTCCGAGCCTGTCTCCGATGCATTAATTGTAAAATTATAGTTAAGGGAGAATGTTTTATACACCCTTATACTAAAGAAAGTTTTTCGATCAAACATTTTTATACCTGTGATTCCGATTGGGTAGTATATGTTTTATGGTGCCCCTGCAATAAAATATATGTTGGAGAAACCACTTGTGACCTTAAAACGAGACTAAATGGTCATCGCCACTCCATCAGAAAAAAGAGATTAGGTCCTCCAGTATCTAAGTACTTTACAGAATTGTGACATTCTGAATGGGATCTAAAATGCATGATTATTGATAATGTGTTTCCTCTTAAAAGGGGAGGGGACCGTTTAACTATATTAAAAAAGAAAGAGCTGGAGTGGATTCATAAGTTAAATTCTTTAAAACCTAATGGCCTAAATGTAGAATTTAAAATAACACATATTGCCCCTATCTTGTCTATTCTGGTATTTCTCTTCAGTGATGGTGATATATTGTTATAAAAACTTTTTTTGATATTTAATTTTATTATATACACTAATTTTCCTTTTTTCTTTTTTTTCAGATTATTGTTATGGGGATCAAATGAATTTCCTCCTATGTATATGTTTTCTTGTATAATAATATAAAGAAATATTTTTTTATTTAGTTGTTTTTTTTATTTTTCTCCCTCTGGTGTCTATAGCCGGTTTCGATGTGCATAACCTTTACACTGGTTGGTATATAGTTAGTCTTTTTATTATATTTATATATATATATATAATTTTTTATTATTTTTTTCTTTTTTATTCTTTTTTATTTATTTTATTTTATTTCTTTATTACTTTTGCCCCATTTTTTAATTATTTTTTTATAAATATGTGTGAATGTTTTACTGAAGTGTGGAGACACTCATGTGACGTGGGATTTGTGTTCTGTGTATCCATTGTGCGTCATTATGTGACACACTTTGGAACATGGCTTCCCCTGCTCTTAATGAGCTAGTGTCATCGGGGATGAATACTAGGCATATTTCATATCCAGTGTCTGGACGTGTTTTATGCCACGTTAACCTGCACGTTGCTGACCAATTATGTGGGGACGTCGCGTTGTTGGGTTCCCCTGAACACTTTTTGTCCATGTCTCTATATATATTTAATATATTGTATAATTATGGGGGTTTTTCTTTCTTTTTTATCTTTTCCTCTTTTTTTCCCCATTTTTTCTTTTATTTATTATTTTTTTTATTGAGTCTTTTTCTTCTTTTTTTCTTTTTTCTTTATATAAAAAAATGTTTTTATATATATTTTTCTGGTATATTTAATTTAGGTGCTTCTTTATTCATTATTGCACTGCTATTAGATAGGTGTATGGGCATTTGCACATTACAACAACCACAGTTCTCTCTTTACCTATATGATGGCGGGTGTTGGCGACCCTAAGTGCGCACGCGTGTAGCGGCGCGACTTTGCATACATCTGTTCAGGTGTCTGGTTGGGCGCAGTTTTCCCTTTACAAATATGGCACCGAACGTCTGTTTATTCTACTGCGCATGCGTGTAGCAGCGCAACTTTACACGTGGTTGTTTAGGTTTCTGGTTATGCGCATTGAATCGCGGCAGATGCCGAGAGTGATGCGATCTATTGTATTTATTGCGAGGTAGGAGGAGCTCATTATACCCCGCATTTTAATGTCATATTTTTGAATATTCATGCATTTAGTATGATCGCATGTAGATTGGAATGTATTATTGTATCATGCACTTTGGTATGTATAATCGCATTAAGTATTTTGAATATTTTGATTGACATGTATTTCACTTTTATCACATGATTTTTCACTGAATTATGGATTATTTATATTGTATTTTTGTATTCACTCATTTGTACATGGATTTATGCATTCACTAAATTTGCATTTCGTATTAGCACTGCCCTTTAAAAGTTTGCTGTGTTCACCTTAATTTTGCTTGAAAAAGGCTCATGTGTGAGCCGAAACGTCGTCTGTAGGCATGCAATAAAGCCCTGATTTTTTCCACGCATATTTTGTGAGTGCAGCAGTTTTTTCTTATTTTTTGATTAATTGGACCCTATTAGATGAAGGTCTTTTATCTGCTTGCACCCGTTTGTATAATAAATTTTCTATGGTGGCGCTGCGTTTCCATATTTTTTTTATACATAATATATATATTTTATAAAATATATATAATATATATATATATATAAATTATATATAATATATATATTATATATATAAATTGAGTTATGGTCCCAGGGTCACTAAAGGGCTTTGTAGCGGGTTCGTGGCACAATCCCGGTACAAAGCCAGCAGGTGTTAGCTGCCAATTACAGCTAACACCCAGCGATTACAGTGCAGGATATCCAGAAGTTTTGCAGTTTGTTCACCGCTTGGCCGCCGGTGTGCCCGGAGCGGAACAAAGCAGCACGGATCCACACAGGAGCATATGGACTAACCCGAATAGTTGGCCGTAACAATATTTTCCTCTGAATGTGCTGAATAGTGAACAGTAAACTTAATAACATAGACTTGATAACATAGCTAACAATCTGTCATTTATTAGTACAGTCAGATGTCTACTATGAGCAGTTCATTTTTTTGTCCTAAAATGCTTATTCCTTAGAAAGCAAATGTGAGAACATTCACTGTATATTAAACAGAATGTAGTAGGGAGGGTAATAAGAACTAGTGCAAATAAAAGCAGTGGTGTCACCCATGGCAACTAATAAGGCAGATTGGAAGATAAAGGCATAATTTGATGATTAGAATGGACAACCCTATAATTCAAAAGATTCTAATCATGTGTTTTAAGTTCTAATGGGAAATATTGCCTGTATACCACCATTTCATTCATAGGCATTGCCATTTTCTTTTGGTTTCATGTACACGGAATAAATCCTGAGACAATTAATTCACATGAATAACCCTTGTAATTAAATGCTAAGTGAAACATATTCCCAGATTACAGATGAATCACACTCAGGTAAGTGGCTTCTTTTAATTTCATTTTTGCACACTATTAAGAACACAGTCAGACCATCTGCATGGTGTTTTAGTCAAATTGGAAATTACAGATATAGCCTGTTTTTTACATATCAATAAATGAAAACAACACGATTTCAAAGGCAGCTTTCTCTAGCAGGCTCAATAACAGACTGCTTGTCCCATGCCACGCCATTGCTTAATTGCACACTAATTGGACAAACGTGATTAAATATTTCAAGATCCTTACTAATTGCCTCTATTTAAAGAAGCTGTTAACTTTAAAATTTGCTTGCCACCAACAAATTTAATGACATTGGTGTCTAGTCATCAGCAAAAAGCCCAAGAGTTGCTCTTTAAAATGTACCTAGTCAGAATATTTACTGATTGTGCATTGTTTCCAATGTGGCTTAATTAGAAATCCAATCAGTTCTCTGAGTCTAATTATACTTGATTTGTAGATTCAGACTATGATAAATAATAAAGCTAAGCAGCCACCACCAGACGTGCTTGAAATATAACAAAAAGAGGAATATTTTTCATGTGCCATGTCATAGTTTTGGGTAACTCTATTTGATTGATGACATTTAAAAAGATGGAAAATATTCCTAACTTCGATTTATTGTCACTGAAATTTATAGTGAAATGACAGAATGCCAATTGTCTATCACCATCATGTTGTAAAAAGAAATTTCTTAGGTCTGTACAACATACGTCAAATCAAATAAAGAATAAAATATTGTCTTTTGTGGTTCTTAACAAGACAAAACTTTCTTAATTAGGAATAACAACATGTAGCAACTGTTATGTTTGTTTTATATTTACAAGGCTGGTCATTTTTATACAATTTTTGTCAAGTATTTTGTTTTTATGTTTAAACCAAAGTGGCTTTATTTTAATGGCCTATTGTAGAATCAGAGGATCCTCTGGAGACCATTGAGTGAAGAATGTCACTGTAACTATGTTAGAAGCCCTGCAGTGGAATTTTATGTATCTAAGATAGATGCTACTGTCATCTGTGTCAAAGACTGGGCCAGGTTCACATCTACGTTAGAGGTTATCGTCTGTGTCAAAGGTTGCTGCGTTATTTTTACCGTTTCAATGACGGACACCACGGGCAAACCTGACAACCCAATGTAATTAATAGGGTTTGCCGGCTGCTGTTGTGAAACAGATCCCATGTCTTTCGTTTTCACCTCTGTGGAAGAGGTTCCAAACGGAACCGCCTACACGGATGTGAACCAAGCCTTAGATAATACAGAGAGGTCTTGATAAAATATTTCTATTTTTTTTACATTTCATAAAGTGTTTTTTTTTAGATAATACTGAAAGGTCTTAATAGAATCTTTCTATTTTTACATTTAATTAAGTATATTAAGGATATTTTTTTATTGATACAACTAATTATCTCCCATGCCCGTCTCCAAGACTTCACACGTGCGGCACCAGTTCTCTGGAATATGCTACCGCGGGTGATCAGGCACACTCAGAACTCTCATAGCTTAAAGGGCCCTGAGAACACATCTTCTCAGTCTGGCCTACCAGAATCCCTAATGCTAACACGCCCCCCCTCCCCCCACACTCCCTAGCGCACTTTACTGTATATAGATGTACTGTTTGGGTGGCAGGTTCATCCGAAATCTACGTATAACAACCCCATATTTATGTCACATGGCTGGACCATTGTAAATCTAGCAACTTCTTACCCTTTGTCTCTCCTGTACACCCTAATAGATTGTAAGCTCTTGCGAGCAGGGCACTCTCACCTTGTGTCTCATCTGTAAGTAGCTTTTCATTGTGCGATGTATTTATTTTGTCTGTACCCACACCCTCCAAATTGTAAAGTGCTGCGGAATATGTTGGCGCTATATAAATAAAGATTATTATTATTATTATTATTATTATTATTATTATCTATACGCAGAACAAGATACATCCAGTAGTTTAATGATACTCAAACACTCAATATGTGAGCTTGTTGGTATTTTTCACTCTAAAAACATCATTGGGAAATGGCCTTTCTTCTATTGATGTAGGTCCCTCTGAAACCCATATAACTGCTGCAATATATATATGTCTAGGTAATTGACATTGATCAATTGCTCAGGGGAATAACCACTTCAGTTAAACTATTGTTCTATTTCTACAATTGTTCATAGTCAAAAATGTTTTTTGTTTTCTGAGTTTCTTAATGTTTTAGTAGCATATGAAAAAACAATACAACAATATCTTCAACTTGAGCAATAGCTGAGTATTGATTTGATGGATATGCATCAAGCCCAGTAAGTCAATAATAAACTAAAAGGGCAGTCACAAAATATTTTCCACCACAGTGCTACTACTGCATAAGCTCTGGTTCACATTTGTATCATAGTGTATGTTTTGTGGGGTCTACAAGGAATCTGTTATTAACTTTTTTTTAATGCCTCCGACCTATAATAATTCCCTCAGGTTTATATTTGGGAAGAAGGCATGTTTAGTACAACTATATGGAGTAAAGGGAACTATTAGCAATACCCAGTTGATATCTATAATTTTGTTTACAATGTTTTTTTTTTTTTTTACCATAGCATTCACTAACTGATATGGGAATCATTAAGTTTTTGCTATCTGTTATAGTCTTTGAGTGTTTATGGGTTGATTTTGTGTATTACCTTTGCAGTCTACCAAATGCGTGGCCTAATCCGATATCTCTAAATCAAAAGAATATTTGGTTGACCAGTCTTTGCCTGCAAAACAGGTATTGATAGTATGGCTCCCACAGAGCCCTGATCTCAACATCATTCAGTCTGTCTGGGATTACATGAAGAGACAGGAGGATTTGCGCAAGCTACATTCACAGAAAATCTGTGTTAAATTTTTCAGGGCCCAAGAACATATCATATATGTGGTGGCAGCAAGAACATCCCAACAGGGAACATGGAGGTTCAGCTGGCAGGGCCGTAGTTATAGGGGGTGCAGTGGTAGCCAGGGCTGCCGTCAGTTATCTATTAACCGTTTCATGACTCCATGCAGCTAAATCAAATGGATCCGAACCCATTACTAGTTCCTATTTTTAACATATTACTGGGCTCCTTTTTAATTAAGGCCACTGACAGGAGTACTGTCCTATTGGGACCCCTGGCAACCCCTTTTACAGTAGCCTGATCCCAAAACCAGCAAAAATGACCTTTTGGACACTCAGAATAAAATTAGCAAGAAGAAATGAGTATTTGGAATAACATTTTTTTCAATACAAACTTTAATATTGCTGTCTTTTACAGTGGCCTGACCCCAACACCAGCAAAAATGACCTTTTGGACACTCAGAATAAAATTTGCATGAAGAGTACTTGGAATAAGATTTTTTTCAATAGGACCATTGATTTTTTTTTCAATGTCTAATGTGTATTTCGCATTGTAAATGAGACGTGCTACAGTTTAATAGTCGGTGACATCAGCAACTGGGGCAACAAAATCGTCAGAGATCCACGCTTGATTCATTTTTATAAATGTCAAATGATCCACATTCTCAGGGGAAAGACGGATACGTTTGTCAGTTATCACCCCACGAGCTGTGCTGAATGTGCGTTCCGAGATAATGTTGGGCAGGATAAAACCTCTATGGCATGGCGAGTAAGCTCAGGCCATTCATCCATTTTGGACACCCAGAAGTCGATTGGGTCCAGAAACATCGGGGTTGAGCCGCAGTTAGTCATGGACCATAGCCTTAAGGCGGTCTCTGTGAGTCTGAATGCTGCCCTGCCTTACAGGTGTTGGTGAGGTGGTAAATAGCGATTGCCACATTTCACCCAGTAGGCTTCTGCCACACTGCCTGCTGATGCTGTTGCTATGGCTACTTGCCATTCTACTGCTGGCACGTTGCTGACGTTGTTCCACCGTGACATTAGAACGTGAAGAAGACGCAACAGATGTCTCGAGTTGGTCAATGAGCACTGTCTCAAATTCCTGCATTCTATTGTCAATTTGTGTGGGTGGAAGGAATTTGCTGACTTTTGATTTGTAACGTGGATCAAAGAGGGTGGCCACCCAGTAACTGCTGTTCATTTTGATTGCCTTGATGCGTGGATCATGTTGAAAGGTAATTTAGCATCCAAGCACTCATGTGTGAGATGCTGCCAGGGTTTCCCAAGCCTCAGGGTCAAGGGGCACTAAACAGATCTTCCTCTTCTTCCTCCTCCTTCTGAAATCTGTGCCAACCTCTTACCACTGAAGGGAAATCGGTACCATCGGTATCCAGCCCTGCCTCATCATCCTCCTCCACTTCCCCATCCTGAGCGTCACCACAGCCCTGACTAGCCTCATGTGCTGTACTCTTTGAGCTGAAGTGCCATCCTGCACCAGCCCTGGACCCCGAACCACCGCCTAAAGAAGACCTATACATTTGGGAAGCAGTCGGGCCTTCTACATCCTCTGGCAAGTAAAGCTGTGTGTCCGCATCGGTGTCCACCTCCTCCTCCATTACTGCTGGGACCTGCTGCCGCAGAGTGTTTAACACTTTTTCCAGTAAAAATATCACCACAATGGTCATGCTGACAATAGCATTTTCCTGACTGACCCTTTTGGTGGCGTCTTCAAAACTGGCAAGGATGGTGCAGAAATCTTTCACCTGCCTTCACTATCTATGGCTCAATACCCCCAGGCCCGCACCACTAATCGTCAAGCAATACGACACTTCATACTGCATAATGGCATTACGCTGCTGCTACAATCGCTGGAGCATGTGGAGGGTTCAATTCCAGCGTTTTGCCACGTCAACAATGAAGCGGTTGATGGGGAGGTCCAAATGACGCTGCAATGCTCCCAGTCATGCCAAAGCAGGGTGCAAGCACCAGAAGTATGATCTAAGACCTCGAGCCTTCCTCATGAGTCAGTCAAGACCCAGGTAGCACTTGAGAAATTTCTGCACAACCAGGTTCATGACGTGTGCCAGGCAAGGATGTGCATAAGTCTACTGATCTTAAGGGCAGCAAGGAGATTTTTCCCGTTGTCACACACCACCTTGCCTGGCGCCAGGTTCTTAGCACCCAGCCACTGGTTGGTCTCAGTGCGCAGAGCAGTTCACAGCTCTTGATCTGTGTGTTGACAGTCTCCAAGACACATTAATTTCAGAATGGCCTGGTTTCTCTTGGCATGTGATTTGGAATCTGCACCATCCCAGCAGTGTGGAAGAATGTTCGCCAAGCCCAAGACCCACCATCATCACCAGAGACACTGTCATCCCCATAACTCACCCAGTGAGCAGTCAGTAAGATGTAACGCCCTTGACCATGCTTACTAGTCCATGTGTCTGTAGTGAGATGGACTTTGCTGGACACAGATGCAGCCAAAGCGCTGGAGATTTTTTCTGCCACGTGACTGGCCAGGGAAGGGACAGCTTTTCTAGCAAAGAACTGCCTGTTTCGGCATCTGGTATTGGGGGCATGCCAGATGGTGGAACCCATCTGTGTCCACCAGGCAGAAAGGCAACATTTCCAATGCCAAAAGTCTGGCAATGCCGACATTCAGGCTTTCGGTTTTGGGATGAAAGTGTTTCTTATGCTCCCACAACAGGTACACAGAAGACTGGCTGCCAGACTGGCCGCTGTAGGGTGTGCAGGTCAAACTGGTGGAAGGAAAAGGAGTAGGCTGTGTCTCTGGTGGTGGCAGTGAGAATCGGCCAACAATGTCTGAGACTAGGGATGGTGGTTGCTCATGCTGCTCTGGCACATCGGCAGAGTAGAAGGAGACAGAGGATGTCACAATGGTTGGAAGCCCAGGACTTGTGTGGCCTTTTTTCTCCAAGTGACTCCTCCACATCAATTCAGGCTTTAACTGCATGTGCTTGTCGATGTTCGTGGTTAAACTCTTTAGATTCTTTCCTCTACTGACGCGTTGACGGCAAATCCGGCATATGTGAATCTCACCCCTCCTTCGTAATAACAAGTGCTCCGTGGTGTTTCAATTGAGGATAATGACGTCTCGCATGGAGAGTTGCCAGTCCAGGCTCCAAACAGACAATACTTCTCCCAATAAAAGTGGGTAATCCAGCGGGTAAAACATCCACGAATCTTTATTATAAATTATAGGCTCACATACACATTACCTAATCATGGAACATATGTATGAGACATATCTAAAAACTAACATGCATTACAATAACTGGTAGCTACCCTGTTTCCCTGAAAATAAGACATCCCCTGATTTTCAAGCTTAGAAAGGCCTCCCCCTAAGACCAAGCGGCAGTCATTCTTACAGCTCCCCCTTGCCATACATTAACGTTAGCAGATCATTTAGACAGGTCTTACCTTGTGTCAGAGGCTACCTGGAGGTGCTCATTTAGGGAAAGTGCTATTACTAGACACAAGAGATTGGGGAAAAGGATTGTAATAGAAATGGAGTCACAAGAAATTTACCATAAAATTCAGGGTTTGGAGAGTTATGTTGATGTTCCAGAAGATGATCACATAACATCAATTACAGCTAAAGGCAAGTATTTTATGATACATGTATTGTATGATGACAAGTCATTGGTTATGAATAAATGTTCAAAAAGTATTTCAATATGATGGCACACTGCGTAATTGATGTTATGTGGACTTGATTCAGGGTGGAAGAGGAGCCCTATATGTGCAGTGTGGATTAAAGAGAACCTGTCACATAGATTATGCCCACTTGCTGAGGACAGCACAAGCTAGTGACAGACATGCTGTTTCCAGTGCTCTGTCCTTTGTTCTGTAAGATGCCGTAGATTTAGATTATTTGTTTATTACTGTATTTATATACCACTGCTCATATAGTTCAAACATGTTCTGCAGTGCTTCACAGAAATTGTCTCCAATCTCATCAATTGCTATCCTGATTGGAGTTGTAATCTAAAGTCCATTAGTTCATGACTACTTTTTTGAAGTGAATGAGAGGAACCACAATATAGTGATATTAAATTGTTTCTTCATCTCATTAACTCAGCGAGCGATGAGCCGACATCAAGGATTGGGGAGATGTTTGCGCTTGGGCAGTGCCCCTCGTTCATTCCTATGGGAGTTCCACATACAGCCGAGCGAATGTACTTGGCTAAATTTGGATATCCCACAGAAATAAAAGGGGAGAATTGTCCAAGCACTGCTAAAACATTAAGTTAAGAGTATTATTTTTTTTGCCCAGGCAAGTTTCATTATTTTATTTTTTATTTTTCAGTTGAACCAAAATTGAAAAGCAATGTCTGATTTCCATTGGTTGTTTTTCAGTAAATTAAAACTTACTATTTTTGTCATTCTTTTCTGTGACCATTGTTTTTTTTTCTTTCTTTAACGAAAGGAGACCAACATTTTTGTCCACGTATGTACAAGCTATCAAAGAGCTTGGGTTGGGGTACGCATCCATTTGTCTCTATGAGGATATAAATTTCTAATAATGACCTACCTAGCAGGTGTTTGTGCTATATTGTATATATCTATTTATTCTGTGATAATATAGTTGGAGGCCGTCTAGTGACTCTAAGATGCTTTATATGTTAAAATACACAATGTTTGACAGCAATATTACATGTTATATATATATATATATATATATATATACAGTACAGACCAAAAGTTTGGACACACCTTCTCATTCCAACAGTTTTCTGTATTTTCATGACTATAAAAATTGTAGATTCACACTGAAGGCATCAAAACTATGAATTAACACGTGGAATTATATACTTTACAAAAAAGTGTGAAACAACTGAAAGTATGTCTTATATTCTAGGTTCTTCAAAAGTAGCCACCTTTTGCTTTGATTACTGCTTTGCACACTCTTGGCATTCTCTTGATGAGCTTCAAGAGGTAGTCACCTGAAATGGTCTTCCAACAGTCTTGAAGGACATAGATATATATAATAATATATATATATATATATATATATATATATATATATATATATATATATTATATATATATATATATTAATATATATATATATTATATATATATCAGTGCTCTATTGTACTTCATTTGAGAGCTAATCTAATGAATGCATGTGGCAGGTAATGCTGTGCAGGGTTGAGAAATCTGTTCTAGATGGGTGACTGAGCCATTTACTGTAATTCACATAATTAGAGCAACCCCAGAAATAAACGACAAATGTTGTAAGCTGGATCTCCAGAACAGAGTTTCTAAATAAGTGTACTTATACTGTTCATATAAGATACACAGACAAACATTTTAGATAAATACCGACATCATACATTTTGGAACAGGATATTTAACTCATGGGAGGATGTTCAAATATTTGCACAGATTGCTTTACATCTGCCATATGGTTTGTTTTCCATCATTCTAGCAATATGCTTTGCAAAGTGTATGCTTATTTATATTTAGCAAAAAGTTGCTCACTTTACTTTGAAACATTGATATGATATGATTATAATATTATTATTTTTTTTTTTATTGTCTGTTGTTGAGGTAAAATATTTTCAGAAAGATAACAATATGGGATTAACACTGGACATGTTTAAATGCAGCCCCTGAGGCTGGGCTACTATCTGTAGCCCGCAGGGCACTGGAGTTCCTGGGACAGCAGAGAGCAGGTCAAAGGAGCAATGCGCCAGTCTTCTGATGGTGTAGTTAATAGTGACTGCAACATGTAAGGAATTTGACAAAGGGAGGTTGCTCCCTATGTTTTCCATCCGCACCCCGCTGTGCAATCATGAGGTGCATGACCAGACATTCACTTCTATAAGAGTTCTGAATATAGCCAAAAGGGCTATACAATACTTGGAAATCCCTAAAGAAGCATTTATGCTATCTATCATACATGAAAAAAAATTTGAGATTCTTAGTTCACACGTTTTGATCAAAATATGCTTATGCCACCCCCGGCTTACAACGGGATCTCAAGGCGGGTGGTCCTATTCTATCTATATCTCTTACTAGAGCCAAATTCAGACTTCTCATTGGGCCAACCGACCTCCATAATCCAGAGAGAAAAATAAAAACGGGCACCAACCTTGCACGCATACTGCACTGATATAACAAGCTGTGGAGATGGACGGGGTGCGAGAAACCAAAATGGAGGCATCCCTTCATCCCTCTATAAATTAAAAAACCCCTATTTTGGGCCCAAAAACAACGTTAGTTCTGCCCAAAAAAAAAATTTTTGAAAGACACAATGTGAACCTGGGGCCAAAGCTTTACTGCGACATATATTATACCACCCCCCAATTTTTTTTGGTAAAACCCTTTTCCAAAAATGCTCGTTAACCCCTTAATTTCAATCAGCCCACACATTTTTGGCAACCATTTCAATTTTGGGATGTAAACAAAGGTCAAGACAAATTTCCCCCCAGTTCAAAAACCGGGGCATTTATTAAAGGGGAAAAAAGGTGATTTGAGTGCCTTGAAGTGGAGGTTTTTGGGTGCCAGAAGGGCTGGTCGGGTATTTCAAAAATGCGACCCCTTGGGTTTTTTACGCACAACCACCTGGGTTTACAGAGAATGGTCCAAAAAAAGAAAAAAAACCAGGGGGAGGGGCAGTCCTGTGGGGGGGAAAATGCCTTGTTGAGCAGGGCAAAGGAGAATGGGCAGACTGGTTCGAGTGATAAAAGGCAACAGTGATAAATACCCCCCGTTACAACCAAGGTAGGAGAAAATCTCTGAAAAAAATGGGCGAATTTTGGGGAATGGGCTAAGAAGCAGAAAAGCCACCCCGGGTGCCACCCCTTTTCCCCAGCAAAAGAACAGGAAACTGAGCCCCTTTTGCCCAAGCTATCGAAATGGACGTAGAAGTTTGGGAAAAAAAACGTTCCCTTGGTCTGTGAGTCTCGATTTCTGCTGCGACATTCGGATGGTAGGGTCGAATTTGGGTCAACAACATGAAAGCAGGGGATCCATCCTGCCTTGATCAACGGTTCAAAGGTGGTGGTGGTGGTGTCTGGGGGGGGAATATTTTTTGGCACTCTTTGGGCCCTTGGAAACAATTGAGCACGTTCAAAACCTGTGGAATTATGCCACGAAAATTTGAGGCAGTTCTGAGGAAAAAGGGGGGTCCAACCCTTTTAATGCATGGTGTACCTAAAAAAGGGGGGCCGGTGATGTTATACACGCATTCAATCCCCATGGCCACCAACTGCAAAAAGGGGCTTATAATACATGGAAACCCAAAAGAAGCATTTTTTGGCAATCTATAATAAATGAAAAAAACTTTGGAGATTCTTAGTTCCCACACGTTTTGATCAAAATATGCTTATGCCCCCTCCGGCTTTCAACGGGATCTCAAGGCGGGTGGTCCTACTCTATCTATATCTCTCACTAGAGCCAAATTCAGACTTCTCATTGGGCCAACCGACCTCCATAATCCAGAGAGAAAAATAAAAACAGGCACCAACCCTGCACGCACACTGCACTGATATAACAAGCTGTGGAGGTGAATATAGCCAAGCACATTCACTCAGCCATCTTTGGAACGCCCATAGAAATGAATGGGGAGGATGGACGCAAGCATCACCCACCTCATTCTCATGTGTGGTTGGCTTGCAGTTGGCTGCGAGTGATCTGTTCAGAACTTATTATTTTGTGGTAAAACCCCTTAAAGAGGATTTCTGGTTTGGCATCACCATCAAAAAGTGAGGTTAGAATGCAGCTACAGAAAGTGTCTCTCCCTGGGCAACCCAGTATATCATGACAAACAGCCTATTGATTTTATTAGAAACTGTAATACTTCATTTGCTCTGCAATGGTAATGCAGGAGAACTGACTAATTTCTGCCATGTTCTTCTTCAGCTGGGACAACCTGGAATTAAATTCTTTTCCAGAGACCCCTCCGAAGGAAAATGAATTGTATAATGAAGTTAACCCCTTTAATTCACTATCATTATTTATTTGCAAGCATGAATTTTGGCATATGTAAAAGTTAGGCACGAGAAAAGAAAGAATCTATTAATCCCAAACTGCTTCTGGAAAGGACATTAGCAGTAGAACTTCATACAATTGAGACAGCTCCCCACTCCAATATTGAATACAAAAGAGTACAGTGGTCCCTCAACATACTATATCAATTGGCTCCAGGATAACCATGGTATATTGAAAATATTGTATCTTAAAACCATAACTCTGGTAATTGGTTCCCAAGCACCAAAATATCACCCCAGTATAGCGCAAAAAAAGATGAAAGAAAATGATTGAGTTAAGTAATACAGATAAAGCAAGTAATTACATACAACAATCAGAAAGAACTGCTGGAAGCTGGAAATCACTTTTTATATTGAGGGTAGGAGCTGCTTTTGCATCATGTTCTTTACACACATTATAGAAAAAAGAAAATGGAGCATTCACATGGTGCCCAAAAGAACTGCTCATCCCGGCACATTTAAAGAGAAGTACAGAACATGTAGTATCACACTGTATTGTAGAGAGACGCTACTAGACCACAAATCACTGCAGGCACTTCACTAATACAGGGGTTTTACAAGTAAAATGTTCATGATAATTGGTTGGATCAGTGTCTGGGATATTGTATCTTGAAACCACACTCAACATACACTGCCCCAGAAAAGACCTTTGTGTGTTTAAAATATTGCATCCTGAGGCCATTATAACTTGAGGGACTATTTTATTCTGTATTCGTCAGGCTTAATAACCGGTCAAAAGTTACTCTAGACTCATTCATGATGTATGCAATTTATAGTTCCAACAGAGGTCTATCCTGTATTGACTGAACTCTTCCCAGACAGCAGTAATAACATCCTCCTAGAGCTTCTGGACTGAAGAGCAATAATAATACATTCTTTGGTGTGATGAAGCACCTTCCACTTTCCACAATGGTATGATTACAAATCAAATTTGTAGGAAGGGTTTAGTGACGGACATTTTCTGTTCCAGCATTGCTTTACCTTTATGCACAAATTAAGGTTCATAATAACATAGTTTGCAGAGTTCTCTTTAAAGGAGTTCCTATGACACACTGAACACCTTTTGGATGGCTAGGAAAACCAGTTAAAAGTCAAACATATCCAGTTTCAGTGGCTCATAAATGATCTTTTGGCTTTAATGGCACAAATTCACACACGTATTCCACATTTCTTATGGATAACCCTCCTAGAAGAGTGAAGATGGTAAAAGCTGCAAAAAGTAGCCAACTCTACAGTAACACACATAATTGTGCATGATAATATCAAGCAATTTCACATTGGTGTACAGGTAAATATAGTTAACACAAGATCATAAACATTTTTGGTTAGTTATGCAAAGAACAAGTCCCACACCATTGACATCTACCTGCTAGAATGGTTTTCAGACACTTAACCTTAGGAAATGTACTCTCAGTAATGGCATGCATATGAAAACATTTTTCATTTAAACTACATGAGTAGTGGATATTTGTATCAGTACATGCCTTCCATTCCCACCTTGTCCTGCTTGTCAAATATAATTACAAATCCCTGACATCAAACATCTGCCAACTGGGAGACAGGATTGTGATGAACACAAGTCTGTATTCACAATAATCTGTGATTAAATACATTTAGGTAGGAGCCATTCATATTCAGGCAAGACACTGGATGCATTTGGAGAGAATGGTAACATAGAGATAATTTCATGTAGTGTCAGATATTTTTGTCTTATGCAAGCTCAGGGTAGATAATGGTGCATGCAAGGTAATGCAAATTGAATTGGATAAAGCTATCTCTCTACTTGGTTGTAGTCCTGAAATGGAACATGTCAGCTGTTTGATGCTGCTCAAACGACAGGCTCCCAAAATAGCAACAGGTAACCTTATTGCAGTACAATGTTTTTTACTTACTACATTGTGGTTCAGGCAGCATCAAACAGCTGACAGGTTCCCTTTAAGGTTCTATTCACATTAGATATAAACCGCACCTGTTCAAAATTGGGACCACAGTTATGGGATATATGCAGCAAAAGAATCCCACCAGTTTACAGGAAGTTTTTGGGGTTTAGCAGTGAGCGGCTAACTCTGGGAACCAGTGATAGAGCATTCCAATATCAAAATTACCAAAAATCTCACCAACAGAGACAGGTGGCCAGTAACTAGGGAAGCGTGTGTGCAGTAGTAGGAAATAAGATCTGCTCTAACTCTGAAGAGAAGCAAAGTCAGAAAAGCAATGTATTTAGTAATAGTTTTTAGTTACCTTTGCCTACATGTTTAAAGTTAAACAATGAGACAGGAATACCCCTTTAAACTTTTAAGGACCCAGACAATTTTGGCCTTAAGACTAAGAAGTTTATTTTTTTTCATCTTTTGCCTCCCCTGAATTTCATTAGCCATAAAAATTTTTATGTCAACAAGGCTATATGACTGTATGGTCATGTTCACACGGCTGATTCTGGGATGGATTTCAGCTGTATTGCGCGCCGTATAGTACTCCAATACGGCTGAAATCCGTCCCAGGCATTACGGTAATCCACAGTTCTCATAGAAAACTATGGATTCCGTCTCCCCGCTCGCGAAATAGAAAGTGACATGCACATTATCCCGGCGGGATAGGCGCCGTGGATAATGGATGTCTATGGGGCCGGAAAGCCCCCCCCTCCCCGCCCCTGCTACACGGCACACGCCATAATTGGAGGGCGAAATCCGTGTAATTTTATGTGAGAATAAATTTGTGATACTGTAGGTGCAGCCAGCTTCGTGGTTCCCACACACATCCACAACCAACTGACAAAGAACAATATTAAGACAAAGCACAATAGAAGAGGAATAGGGGCCATGTTCCAATGGTAAAATGATGCGCTGAATTAGATGAGTCACTGATGAGAGGATGGGGATTGTATTTATGTCACACAGTTATGTCACAGTGGCCTTCATCCACCCTCTCATGCTCCTCTGGAAACAACACAACAGTGAATTTGGGGAAGGGATACAGATGTATGAAAATGGTGTTATCTTCCCCAGTTTACACTCAATATAGATGGTAGCCTCACTGTCTGGCAGTGTTAAGTGGAGGTGTCCATGATGTACTGCCGCGATGAAAAAACAGAAGACAAGAATGTTGTTCAAATAAAACAGTTCCTTTACATCAAGATGTCACACCTGGGTCACACCAAGCTAGATTCACACACTCCAACCTTCTTAAGAGCCTGAAGCAAGCATAGGCCCAGTACACACAACATCCATGACCTAATAGAAGCTTGAATGCTCACCCCCATAGTCCAGTATCTTCTGTGGGGAGGTGTCATTGAGCTACGTCAGATGTCTCTAAGTCCCAACTAGCTATTAAGATCACTTCTGTCCTTATGTACTTCCACCTTATCCTTGGCTTTAGCTGCTAACAGGTTTTCTCTTTAATAGGAGCTTGCTGAAGTTTCCTCTAAACCAGGGCAAAAAGTTAGGGATTCTGTTCACTGGACTATGATCTAGGGCAGGTTTTCTTAGTTGCAGATAACAATTGAAGAACACTTGAAGAAAACTTAGAGAAAACACCCTGCTGGAACATCAGTGAGAGAACACCTCCAGAGCCCTGAAAAGACTCTGGTTTAACACACTAGAAACCTAATTACCTGGCAATTTATCATTTCTAACACTCCTCCTGGTTTCACAGTTACAATACTTGCTACAGGCCTTACATAACCATTAACTCTTAGTGATATTTCAGATCAGAATGACAATGCACATTTAGTAAAGTAGACAATGTGTTCACAGTCTGTAAACCGTACACAGATATTAGGGGCGACATGTATGAAATTTGGCGCTCGCACGCCAAATTTCATGTGATTAAAAAAGGAATTTAATGCGCTTGATTTTTGAACGCACTATACAGGAGGTCATAAATCAGGTGCATTCCAGCACTCGAGCGACAGTTCGGGAAAGTGGTATACCTGCTCTGACTGTAATGCGCCCAGAAATGCCTTAGCGAAGCTATGATTCTAGTGCGCCCCGCCTCCCACATGCGCCCGCCTCCCAGAGTGGCGTGCAGGAGATTTAAAAATGTATGAACGGGGCTGCGCCTGATATTGGGCTGAAAAGACACCAGATACCTGGCGCAGCCCCGTTCATACATGTCGCCCTAAATTTTTTAATCCTCATTATGTCTCATCCAATTTACTCGTAATCTGGGACACCACAAACACCCAATCTTGAAGAAGTCCATCCTCGGCTACTAGATTAGAAGATGATAGCTAAAACAAGTTAGGGTTAAAAAACTGTTGTATGAGCATAAATGTATAAGATTCCCATGAGAGCAGCAAAGAAGGGTCCTAGAAAAAAAATGAAAGGCAGAGCAAATGTGCAAAGATTTATCAAACAGTAGTAGTCCTAAAACCTTGAGTAAAATCTACATACAATATTTTAAGTAACCTTTTTGGCTTCAAAATAGCCCATAGTGCAAAGAGAATTCATGGTGTAGCATATGAATGGGTGTAGCATATGAAAGGGGGATAACTTTTAGAGCTATTAGCTCTTAGTAATGCAACGTCATTTGCTTACTGATAGGTGCCATACTCCACCAAGATTTTAAATATGTAAACGGAACATTGCGCTAAAGTCCAACTGGGAACAAACAGAAGGATTTTAGCCGAACATACGGTAAAAGTTACTCTTGGGGCTTTTCAGCTTCCTCCCTGAGGAGATGTAACATTTCATTGACTGAAGTGGCAACGGGAATCGGCCCAACCTGATGGCCTGCTGCATGGACATACCTCGGGGCTTAGTGCCACCAATTAGGAGGTATGAAGTGAAAAATTGTCCTAAAACATTGGCCGGTTGCCAGGTCAGCAGGGTTACCGGACTGTGGGTCTGCTGCTACAGGTCGCAGAGGAAGGACAGGAGGGGCAACAGGGGCAGCAGGTGGTGGGGAATCTTAGTGGCAGGGGAATCTCCATGACTGAAGACATAACTCACCGGGGTGTAAATGGTGATTTTTAGGAGTCCTGATACCTTGTCTCCAGGCCCTAGGAGTCTATGATGATACCCTAATGCTTTTGTTCCTGTAGGGATAGGTGGCAGACACTCCTCTGGTAATCGCAGGTCAACCAAGTATTTGGGATCCTCTCCATCATCGTCATCAACCCATATCTCTCCAAGTGGAACTGGCCGAAGATCTTCAATTAGTTGGGGTGGGTGTTACGAGTCACCCTGTGGTTGACATGCTGGGCCACAGGCACACTCGTACCCCCTCAGCCTATGCGCTGCCGGGGATGAGGGGCGTCATGGTCCAAGTGTCGGGCTGCGGAGCGACTCATAATGCCGGCGGACACTCACCCGGTCGCGCTCCTGCTACCCAGCACATTGCTGCTGGCTGCGGTGCGCACCAGCATTTTTAGATTTAAAGGGCCAGCGCACCGGTTATTAGTTATTGCAGGGCCCTGAACCTATATATCCAAGACAATTCCACCACTTCCCCACTGAATGTATAGTTCCCTGGGCCATAGAGAAAGCGTTCCAGAAGTGTGTTCCTGTCTTGCTGTGTTTCTGACCCGTTGCTACGTTTCTACGAACCTCTGCCATCTGCCCTGACTTGTCTGCCTGTCCCCGACTACAAGCCTGTGTCATGATTTGGTACCTCGCTGCACCTCGGCTGGACCAAGGGATGGGGAGATACGGAAAACTATTAGTAGGAACCTGGCAGCTAAGCTGTGTTTGGTGCCACTACATATCTGTTGCTCTGCCGGGTCCAATGGTACTAGAGCCACCTTTCTGTGGCCTCCCCGGGAGAAGTTATGACCCATTCTAATTTATGAGATTCATGCCACTTGGCCCAGGGAGGAGGAGAGCATTAAACCATCCCAGGGGCGTGAGGGGGTGTGACCAGCAAGAATTAAAAGTGTGTGCCAAGCACTAGCTTGTAGTTGCCTTCTTAGTGGGGGTTATGCCATGCTAGCATATCGGAAGGAACCAGGAACCTGCTTGCATCACATGTCCCCCATGGGAATTCAGTAATAAGGCCTAAAACCAGGTAACTTACTTGTACCTTGTCTGCTTTATACTGTCTGTAACCCAATATGTGTATTTGCATATCTGACCATTACATATTGCTGTATTCCCCATATACGTAGTGTTTTTTCTAGTGTGCCCCTGATCCCTATTCTTTTCCTCTCAGTCGTTTTTATTTCCTGATTGATTGTAGATTTCTCAATTCGGCCGTCTACATATGATTGTGGGGAAGACATTCTTGCTTGCACTGTTTTAACAGCAGTCAGAGAGATACTTTACAGCAGCTTCATGCACATAGGATTCTTAAGGACAGTTTCTGTCCCATAGACGTTGTGACAGGGCAACTACAGGTAGTTACCTATTTCTGTCACTAGGTGGCGTACGTGCCACCGAGAGCCTGGTCTCGGTGGGGGGGGAAGCCAGGTATTGTCGGTCAGCAGCATTAGGTTGCTGACCCTTGTACCTAGCATGGCTAATGTCCAGCCATTAAGGGCTGGCCTTCCCGGAACAACTGCAGATGGGTGGGTGGTTGTTCCCACGTTCCAGATCCCCATGGTCCAGGCCAGGATGTGGATAGGGCTCGGTTTTCCTATAAAAGGCTTGGGCCTTCAGGTATACAGGGGGCGTGGTCTGCTTTTGGAAGCGGAGCAGCAGCAGAGCCAAGGTGAAGGGCTCTTACCCCCTGAGGCTGGAGATCAGCTTAACCATAGTGTACTGGTGTGTATTGGTGGTGCTGGACAGTAGGTTCAGACCCCCCTGAGTAGAGAGGGAACATTTATGTGTAGCTAGTGGCCAGACGGCCAAGGTTTATTTTTGTATGTTTTTGCTGTTGGCTATAACCTGCTGGACAAATAAAGGTGGCTAATTCCAAGAAGAGAATACCGTGTGGTTCCAAGTGATGTTGGAGTGCCATCCTGCTTACAAAAAGCGGCGATCCTATGAGCTAATGCCCCCGGGCTGATCCAAGATGGCGGCCGAAGGCATTTGAGTTGTCACAACGTCTGTAGGATAGTTTTCACTGTGAAGGGAGGGGGAGGTGGAGCTGTGACTATCTCCTCTTGTGACTGGTGGATTCTGTCTTATGACTGCTGGAAAGCTCTCTAAAGAGAAAAGGAAGTGTCAGACGATTATTAGGCTTAGTGGCCAAAGCAAAAACTGCAGGACTTAAGAATTATTAAAAAATACTGAAAGTGATATGGAAAATTAAAAAAATATAACCAAAAATTCCTAAAAAATGTGTGAGTCATACAATAAGTCATTTTTTTGATGACACATTATCTTTAAGGCAATTAAATATTCAGATTTAATCTTGGGCTGCTCTTTTATCTCAATCCACGAATCCACAAGTCCGTGTTCTCGGTTTTATGTTATATGCTACCAGCCTGGTTTCTGGCCCGATATGATCCAGTTAATGGACTGGGCTTACATCAAATGAGGAACTCATGGCAGTCTACGTTGACTGGTACGTCGGCCAATGAACAGTCTGTTCATGACAGTTATGATCAGAGAATTAGTAAGGTTACAAATTGAGCAAAGATGACAGAAGACCAGATCAAGTGAGTTCCCATCCTTGTGGGTGGGAGAATCTGTAAATTGCAAGAGGCCAAGGGAAATTGTTAGTGAAAGAAACTGAGAAGTGGCTATGTGGTCGTTAATGTGGATGTTTAAATCACCCATGATGAGCGTGGGTATTATAGTAGGGAGTCAGTGAGGGTGCCATCCTGTAAAAGGACCAAGAAATTGGGGGAGGAGCTAGGCAGTCGGTATACAACCATCATTCTTATGGAAAATGGTCAAAAGAGACTGAGGGTGTGAACTTCAAAGGAGGGGAAAGTGAGAGGAGCTGGGTAGGAATGACTTGGTATGTGCTGTGTGGAAGAAGAATGCTCCCACACAATCTCCTATCACTATCTAATACTGTCTGATTGTTGTGCATTCATACAAATATGGACGCTATGAATGAATATGCCAGCAATACTAACATTTTTGCCAGTGTTATTGAAAAGACAGTACGATCGTCTCTTAATTAAAGCTGCAGGGATCAGCAGATAATCATGATACAAGTAATGATTTAAAACCTGCCATTCGTGAGTTGGAACAACTCCTTTGCAAAGAGACTAAAACATGGTGGGATATGACCACAATTATAACTTATATTGAACAACAGATGGTCCCTAGAGGACTCCGTTTAAAGAAAGCCCACCGGGGGTACCACTAGAATTTTAATAAAGGGAAAAGACAGTTTAACTAAATGCTCTCTAGAGTTGATGTCTTTAATAGTAGAGTATGAACAAAAAAGTTTGGAAGCTTTAAAAACAAAAATTTTTCAAAAAAACCCAATTACAGAAATATAATCAGGATGCCACTTACCATAACCTAATGAAAAAAATGGAAGAGAATGTAGACAAGCTGGAAAATCATATAATTTCGACCAAACGAAATAAATATAGACGGGATATACAGGATTACAGCACTAATAAAGTTTATGATTGGAGCAAATCCCCTAAATTTCTATATTACGAGACAGAAGAGTTGGCTCCAGGAGGACGGTCAGTTTCTCTGAAATAGATTCAACTGATCGCTCCATCTCTGACACATCAGGAGAACTGTCAGAACATCTAGCAGATGAAAGTACCCCAAGCATGAACACACAAGAAAATACTAGTAACAGCAATAAAAAAATCTTACCTAGATTTAGACATAAAAGGGGAAAGGACGATCACTCAAATCAAACGTCCCCACAACACGGGAAAGAATGTCAAAAAAAAAGGAGGGAGGGCGGAAACACCCCGGGGGTTTTCCCCTTCCCCCAAACCCCAACCCGGGCCCCGGGGTCCCGCAAAATCCAAAATACTCCGTCACCGGTCATAAAAACCCTTTCAAGAAAAAATGGGCGAATTTTTGGCCAGGATTGCCAAGCCCTGCTAGCTCAACCAATAAGCTCTTTTCTGCATTTTTACTGTATTTGAACTATCCCGCCTTGGAATTTGATTGGTCAATATTTTCCTAGGGTTTTAATTAGAGATGGGCGAATCGATTCAACGAATGGAATTCATTTAGAATTTCAGGAAAAAACCGGTTCTGAACGAAGCGAAGTTTTTGGGGACTTCGGGTGAACGAAATGTGCTTTCATTAAAAATGGTGCGAGCACTGGCGTTAAGGGGCAAAGAACTCAGGGGGAAGAAGGGCATAGCCCGCTGCATTGCAGAGATAAGCCAATCAAGACCGGGGGATTCGTGACTCCCCCGCATATATAAGTCCGGCGCGACGCTGGGACTCATACCGCTCTCACTGTATGATCGGGAAGGTGCTGCCCCGGCTGATTGTTTTCTGAAGAAAAAGATTTTTAAAAAGCGATTTTTTTGGGGGGTCCCTTGTTCAGAAACTGCTTTTCTTTAAAATTCTATTTCTGTTTTTTTGGTATTGGGCTGAAATCCGGTGCGTCCCTCGCTGTATCATTTAAACCTATTGCTCACCGCAAATTTAATTCCAAGGGGGGTCAAGCCCTTCCCTTTTTATTCATTTAAAGAAACAGGTTTTTACAAACAAAAACTTCATTTTGGGGTGCTCAATTTTTTTGGGGCAATTTACATCCAGGGTTAATTAAAC
>JAODAL010037080.1:0-40853 GCA_025379985.1 Phyllomedusa bahiana | reverse complement strand
AGGGGCCTCTCTTCTGCTCTTCGGCGACGTCCGTGCGCTGTTGAGGAGTGGGATGGGTGTGCTCCTCCTCTCTCTCTCCCCGGCTGGCAGCTTCCGCTCTTCAGTGGCGGGCGTGCGCTGTTGGGGAGAGGAGGAGGTGCAGCGAAGCCGATCCTTCCCAGCAGCACACCCGCGCCACTGAGGAGACACGCAGCATCAGCGCAGCTTGCTGATGCTGCCTGTCTGTCATAACAACGGATCGCCGGAAGGGAGAATAGATGTCCCAAACCGGCGCCCCGTTTCGCTTGCCCGGCTCGGCAAAAAAAAACAAAAACCCCCGCCGCTCCCACCAATGAAAAAGTCACTAGTGGCGGCATCCTCCGACACCCCCTTCCCCCTCCCGCATCGCTCCGACCACTGGGGGAGGAGGGGGGCGGGTGCCCAGAGGAAAATAGAAAAAAAAAAAGTTAAAAAAACAAAAAAACTCCTGCTGCAGTGCTGCACCCTAACAGGCGCCGCCCTAGGCACGTGCCCACGAGTGCCTAATGGGAAATACGCTGATGCTGCCTGTCTCCTCAGTGGCGCGGTGTGCTGCTGGGAAGGATCGGGCTTCGCTGCCCCTCCTCCTCTCCCCAACAGCGTGCGCCCGTCACTGAAGAGCGGAAGCTGCTGGCCGGTGAGAGAGGAGGAGCGCGCCCATCCCACTCCTCTCAGCAGTGCACGGACGTCACCGAAGAGCAGAAGACTGAGGCCTCCTGCTCTTCAGGACCGGTAAGTGAATTGGAGGGGGGAGGAGAGGATAGGGGAGGAGGGGGGCTGGAGGCAGGTGAAATGTGAGTGGGGAGGGGGGGCAGGTGAAACGTGAATGGGGAGTGGAGTCAGGTGCAATGTGACTGGGGAGTGGTGGCAGGTGCAACGTGACTGGGGAGTTTAGGCAGGTGCAATGTGACTGGGGAGTGGAGGCAGGTGAAATGTGGGTGGGAGTGGAGGCAGGTGAAAAGAGACTGGGGAGTGGAGGCAGGTGAAACGTAACTGGAGAGTGGAGGCAGGTGAAACGTGACTGGGGAGTGGAGGCAGGTGCAATATGACTGGGGAGTGGAGGCAGGTGCAACGTGAGTGGGGAGTGGAGGCAGGTGCAATGTGAGTGGGGAGTGGAGGCAGGTGCAACGTGAGTGGTGAGTGGAGGCAGGTGCAATGTGACTGGGGAGTGGAGGCAGGTGAAATGTGGGTGGGGAGTGGAGGCAGGTGAAATGTGACTGGGGAGTGGAGGCAGGTGCAATGTGACTGGGGAGTGGAGGCAGGTGAAACATGACTGGGGAGTGGAGGCAGGTGAAACATGACTGGGGAGTGGAGGCAGGTGAAACGTAACTGGGGAGTGGAGGCAGGTGAAACGTAACTGGGGAGTGGAGGCAGGTGAAATGTGACTGGGGAGTGGAGGCAGGTGAAATGTGACTGGGAAGTGGAGGCAGGGGAAACGTGAGTGGGGAGAGGAGGCAGGGGAAACGTGATTGGGGAGTGGAGGCAGGGGAAACATGAGTGGGGAGTGGAGGCAGGGGAAACGTGAGTGGGGAGTGGAGGCAGGTGAAATGTGAGTGGGCAGTGGAGGCAGGGGAAATGTGAGTGGTGTTGGAGGCAGATGAAATGTGGGTGGGGAGTGGAGACAGGTGAAATGTGGGTGGAGAGTGGAGACAGGTTAAACGTGGGTGGGGAGTGGAGGAAGGTGAAACGTGAGTGGGGAGTGGAGGCAGGTGAAACGTGAGTGGGGAGTGGAGGCAGGTGAAATGTGAGTGGGGAGTGGAGGCAGGTGAAACGTGAGTGGGGGCTGGAGGCAGTTGAAACATGAGTGAGAGGTGTTAGGAATGGTGGGAGGATGGGGGAAGGCAGGGGAACATGTTATAGGTGCCAGACTATATGGAGCTGTGTGTCACTGTCATATAATGGGAGGTATCAGACATATGGAGCTGTCTACCCATATAATGGGAGGTATCAGACTATATAAGAGCTGTCTACATAATAAATGGGGGGTATCAACTATATGGAGCTGTCTATCATAGGAGGTATCAGCTATTTGGAGCTGTCTATACATATAATGGGAGTTATCAGACTATAGGGAGCTGTCTATCATAGGAGGTATCAGACTAAAAGGGAGCTGTCTATCAGAGGAGGTTTATCAGACTATAGGGGACTGTCTATCATATAATGGAAAAGGGTATCAGACTATATGGAGCTGTCTATCATATAAGGGGAGGTATCAGACTATATGGAGCTGTCTATCATAGGAGGTATCAGACTATATGGAGCTGTCTTATCATAAGACGTATCAGATTATATGGAGATGTCTATCATATAATGGGAGGTATCAGACTATATGGACTGTCTTATCATAGGGGTATTAGACTAAAATGGAGCTGTCTATCATAGGAGGTATTAGACTATATGGAGCTGTCTATCATATGAGGTATCAGACTAAATGGAGCTGTCTATCATAGTAGGTATCAGACTATATGGAGATGTCTATCATATAATGGAAGGTATCAGACTATATGGAGATGTCTATCATATAATGGGAGGTATCAGACTATATGGAGCTGTCTATCATAGGAGGTATCAGACTATATGGAGTTGTCTGTCATGTGATGTGTTGTATAGGTGATAGTATCATATAGGGCTCTCATGTGATGTGTATATAGGTATCATATAGGCGGGTGTCTAGGGCGGCACCTCTTAGTGCCAGGTGGTCATGCAGCATAACAGTCTAAGGGTGCTCTCACACAGCGCCTTTTTGATGCGTTTGTTAATGTGTGTTTTTTTGTGCAGGTCGGCACAACAATTGATGCTGTACATTGCTGCACAAAAATCGCTGTAAAATCATGATTTTTGCACAGCAGCAATGTACAGTATTAATCACCGCGCCTTTCTGCACAAAAAAACACACATTAACAAACGCATCAAAGATGCGCGTGTGAGAGCACCCTTAGGCTGTTATGCTGCATGACCACCTGGCTATCTCACCTATATAATCTTATTAGACCTTCCATCTAACTATGAGACCTGTCCACTGTGAAGGCAAGGGGCCCCAGTGTCTTCCCTGCCTCCCCCTTCTCCCCTACCACCGCCTTCATTTGTTAGAACATTCTGGGAAAATGAAGTCTGATGTGTTGCTATGGGTGAGAATGTCTGTCATAGATCATAACCCTATACAGACGACCGAACTAAAATCTACAATCATAAAATAAAAATATTGAAGAAGAAAAGAATATGGATCAGTGTCTGGATTTGATAAATAAATAAAATATTGGTGACATATTCCCTTTAAGCTGCACTGTGGCTTTTATTGGTTGAAGTCTAATGGTTTAGGTGCCGGCACAGTGTGGCGGCATCTCCAGTCTATCCTGTATGCTGAATAGGTTCTCCAACATCTAGGAAAGCTGGGTGACGGCAAACCCTTCAATTAGCTTTCTTCTTGAGCCGTTACATGGTCATAGTGGGCGTGGCTTTTGTAAAGGGGTGTGGCATAATATGAAAGGGCCGTGGTAATCTAATTGGTTAATGGGGGCGTATTAGGGTTTAGTGCCTAGGGTAGCACGACCTATAAATACAGCCCTGCATAAGAGAGGTGATACTTCCCCCAAAAATTGCATTTTTGTGTATATATACAGGCAGTCCCCCGATTACAAACAAGATAGAGACTGTAGGTTTGTTCTCAAGTCAAATTTGTATGTAAGTCGGAACAGGTACATGTATGAAATGTATATCCAGCAAACTTTTTTTGTTTTAGTTTTGGATAGTGCAGGGAAGAGTTATCACCCCTTTTACATTTATTTTGCTGTCTGCGCCCATGTTTAGGAGATTTCACCTCACTTTCTGTCTTTCACGTTGCTGCTGTGACATGCTGGTACTTGGAGTTCCACAGCTATTAGCTGCTATGAAACAGGAAACTATAAGGGCCACATGTATGAACCTGTTTAGGTCTAAAACTCACTTTTTTTGCCCATAGGTTACTATGGGCAAAAGAGTGAGTTTTAGACCTAAACAGTGTCATACATGTGGCCCTAAGCGTCAGCATGCCACAGCAACAAATGTTAAACACATGTAATAATCAGCACCCATACAATTAGTACGTGTGGCATGCTGGCACTGATAGTTCCACAGCTAAAAATTCCAGCATTCCACACATGTACTAATTGTGTAAGTGCTGACACAGTACTGTATATGACATTGGAGGCAGCTGGGGAGAGGCAGGGGCAAACCAAGAGCATTACGAACAGACCAGAGCGCCGTGAAGAAGAGATGATGTGCAAGCCTGAAGGTAGAGTTTCCCAGCACAAGGCAGGTGGGTGGGAGAAAGGTAACCTCTATAAAGATTATTTTTGCCTTTCATCACTTGAATGAACTTAAATAATGAAGAATAACAATTGAAAAACAAACTAAAGTTTAAATAAAATAAATACATTTATTTAATATATTAATAAAAAAAATCTAATAAAGGAAATGAAGAGATAGCAGATACATCTAGAAGTAGCACAACTGCCTTCAGAGTCACATAAATAGAAAAGTAACTTAACAGTTCATATAGAAGCCCTTAGAAAGTAACAGATTATAAATAAACACATGAAAGTACAAAAAAATCAGAAATAGACTTATGTATCAAACATACCAAAATACAGTATGCTAAGGACTTCAGGTGAGAGTGCACCACCTTGCCACACGGTTCATTGAGCGCTTCTTCTATTTATGTGACTGAAGGTGGTTGTTCTCCTTCATTTAGATGTTTCTACTTTTATTTCTTGGATCAAAATTCTTTTTTTTCGGTAGTTATTTTCCAGTTATATACAGGTGAGTTGATCTCTAAATAAGGACGAAACATCTTTGCAAATAAATTTTAACGAATATAACCAACTTTACATTTATAGTTACTATGCATATTTATTTGTTTCCGTGGACAGAAACTGCAAACAAACCATGTGTTGCCCGATCCTGAAGTCATTTTCCCCTTCATCTACCTCTTTCATCTACCTATCAAATCCATTCCAACAGTAGTAGAGCAGATGTGTGTTTGTGTGGAGGGGGAAGGGGGGAACTACTGCAAAACTAGACTGCACAAGGTTTTAGTGTATTTAGTATATTTTATACATTGGCCTGCAGAATATTGAAGAGACACAATGTTACTAATTGCACGCTGCGTGATCGGGCTACATGCAGCTACTGACGTAGGAACGGCTTGGGTTCTGTTCCATTCCTCGTATGGCTTGCTGGCGTGTTCATCTACATACTTAACTTGAAAGGACTTGCTGAATTCAGCTAAGTGTTCTGGGCTCTTATTCTTGTATACATGGTACAGTTTTGAAGATTTGGCACAAAGACTGCTTTATATATATACTTATATGTATGAATAAATAAGAAGAAAAAGCATATATCTTTATTCAAGTAAGTAGGAACTTTTTCAGCCAATGGAGTATAAAAGTTCAAATCTTTATTCATAATAAATGCAATAGTGCAGAGGGTAAAAAGTTGTAGCAAAGAAACCAACGCGTTTCGGGCGTCAAACTTTTCCCTTGTTCACGGTATGGTAACATGTTGTGAATATCCGGGTTAAATACACTAATTTCCCTGACGTCAGGTGCATCATCATTTCTTTTAACCCTTTCCTTTTCCATTAAAACACACACAATACTATAATATAAAAACCTGCTAATTTAACATATGCAGCATCACATGCACCTTTGTTAGCATACTCTTTGGCTAGGGGCATAGATATTAGGCTTCTTTAATATATATATGTCAGGTCATTACGGGAGTTGAGACCCGTCGGCATTCTGGTCTGCAACTGCAGAATCCAGTATGCTTCTCACAAGCACACTTTGTGCTGCCAGTCTCCCCCTCTCACTGGCCGTTGAACCTTTTCTATTCCGAAGCAAGATAAATCTCGTACGTCCCCTGCATGTTCTTCAATGTAATACTTTGCTATGCCTGAATACGTTGTTTGTCCCTTTTTAATATTATACAAATGTTCCGCTATTCGCGTTTTAAATTTTCTAGTACTGCATCCCACATATAACTTATTGCATATATTGCAAAGCATGCCATACACTATGTGGTCCGTATTGCAATTTATGAATTTTTGTATGCTATACTCTTTATTCATTTCATCATAGACCTATGTGAACAAGGGCAAAGTTTGACGCCCGAAACGTGTTGGTTTCTTTGCTACAAGTTTTTACCCTCTGCACTATTGCATTTATTATGAATAAAGATTTGAACTTTTAGGCTATGTTCACACGGCTTATTTCGGGGAATCTTACGGACGTTTTTTACGTCCGAAATACCCCCGTTTTCAAATAGTGTCACAAAGTGTGGGGTTTTTCACGTGTAAATACATTCCCATTCTTTATTTGGGGATTTACGTTGCAAAATACGCCTCAATAAGTGACAGGGGACTTAATTTTATGATCGAAATTTACGGATGTATTTACCCCCCGCAAATTTACCGGGAAATACGCTCGTGTGAAGACGAGGGTTTTTTTACATTGGAATCAATGCTAACTAATTTGTTCATTTTTTGAAACTATTTCAGAACGTATTTGCGGCCGTAATGACGTCCGTAAATATGCCCCGAAATAAGCCGTGTGAACATAGCCTTATACTGCATTGGCTGAAAAAGTTCCTACTTACTTGCATTTTGGGTCCTGCGACTGAGGACGGAGGAAGAGCCGGAAGGAAAAGAAACCTTACACAGGGACAGACCAGGTGAACGCTACAATCAAGGTGAGCTAACGCCCTACAAGCTTTGTGTGGTTTTACTTCATATATCTTTATTGTTTATTCCCTGGTCAGCATCCAAATACTGTGTATAGAATATTGAAGAGAGACTATAATAAGGTGATGTCAAGTCAACTTAAACTCATAACGACTCTGTGGATAGTTGTTGTGAACATTGATTAGCTTTCAGGTAGTCGGCTAGCTGCAGAGATTTTGGACTCCATATCTTTTTCTATTGTGTTAATCCAGCTCATTGCTGGTCTTCCTTATTTTTGTTGACTTCTTAGCTTGAAGGGCACAATGGGACACATTTTCCAAGGCAGTGTACAGTATATACTTTACACCACTTTTATTATGTATTTCAGACAGTTTCTAAAGACTTCTGCGCCTTATCCGACAAAAGGGCATGGCTGTGATAAAGGGGTGTGGCTTTATGGAAAGGGGCATGGTTTAGTGTGTCACTATATTTACTATTTTGCCATAGACAAACTTAAACTCTATCAGTTCTCTATCTGTTAAACACTAAAACGTAACTTTTATTATATCTAACTCTTAACTCTATACACACTATTTTAAAAACCTGATCTCTAACCTAATCATTTAACCCCTTTTTGCTTCTGAAAGAGGGAATAACTCCCTTTCTATTATCAAGTCTGGTGGAACCCCACCTACTAACAGGGGAGCCTTATATCTATAGCAAAGTACTAGCTTCAGTGAGGGATCCCAAGCCAACTACTTGGGCACCTGAACGGGGTGTTTACCTAACATGATATAAAAGGAAGTGAGCTCAGACCACATGTGATCGGACCTCTAAAGCCTTGATAAAGCCAGGTTAGCTGGCGAAACATGTCGGCGAGGTCAGGCATGACGTTTTAAATTGTGATCTCTCACCTCTGTCTACAAGTGTCACCTGCTGCAGACGGTGTCACAAGGGGGCCTTATTTGTTCTGTGTCTATGAGATTAGGGACGACTGCCCAAGTAGTTGGCTTGGGATCCCTTACTGAAGCTAGTACTTTGCTATGGATATAAGGCTCCCCTGTTAGTAGGTGGGGTTCCACCAGACTTGATAATAGAAAGGGAGTTATTCCCTCTTTCAGAAGCAAAAAGGGTTAAATGATGAGGTTAGAGATCAGGTTTTTTAAATAGTGTGTATAGAGGTTAAGAGTTAGATAAATAAAAGTTACGTTTTAGTGTTTAACAGATAGGAACTGATAGAGTTTAAGTTTGCCTATGGCAAAATAGTAAATATAGTGATCAAAAGTCACTCTTTGTTCTCTTGCGAGATTCCCAATTTTTTGGAGATTATGTGGTTTAGTGTGTGACACCATGCGCTAAAAAAATGAGCACAGATTGTGGCATAAAGTAAGGCAACTTATAAAAGATTCAAAGTTAGACAAACATGCACTATGAAAAATGTGGAGCATTGTAAGAGTGTGTATTCTAACTTCACACTGTTTAAGAGTTAGACGGTATTGATAAATCCGCCCAAACATCTTTTGCTAACAACCTTTCCTTTCCCATGATTTGTCTAAAGTATGAGAATCTTATCATTTGGGCCTCCAAAGAAATTTCAGGTTTATTCTCTTCCAGTACAGATTTGTTTGTTCTTCTTGCTGTCCATGGCACATGTAGGACTCTACTCCAGCATCATAATTCAAAGGAATCAATTTTCTACCTGTTTTATTTCCTTACTGTTCAACCTTTATTGAAAATACCATAGTATATACAGTACAAGCTGGATTTTGCCATATAAGGACAAATCCCTGAATTTCAAGATTCTGTCCAAGTCTTCCATGACTGTTTTTCTAGGCACAATTCATTGTCAGATCTCCTGGCTGCTTGTCCTATTGGTGTTAATTATTGATCCAGGTAAAATGAAGCTTTACCACATCTATTTCTTCTTTATTAAGTATGAAATTTGACCTTTTACCAGTTATCATGATCTTTGCTTCAAGTTGAGGTACATTCCACATTTATGTTCTTTTATCTTCATAAGCATGTATTTTAAAACCTCTTCGCTTTCAGAAAATAATGTTGTGTTAACCATAACTAAGGTTGTTGATAATCCTTCCACCTCTTCTAACACCTTTATTTTAGTCCTACAGTCCTGCTTCTCTGATGCCTTCTGCTTCATATAGATTGAATAGATAAGCGGAAGGTATTCAGCCCTGTCTTACACTTTTGCCTCTTTTAAACCACTCAGTTTCTCCTTATTCTAGCCTTACTGTGGCCTCTTGATCAGTGTAAGATTTGCTAATTAAAACTATCAAGTGTTCTAGTATCCCCTTACTTATTAAGCTGGACCAGAGGTATCCATGATCTACACAAAGGCTTTTCTTCATCTAATGAAGCACATGTAAACAGGCTGTTATTATTAGTTTGACTCTTCAGGGATACATTTCATGTCTGCAATAATATCTCTCATTCCTTGCCCTTGCCTGAAGTCTGCTTGCACCTCGTATAGTTCTTTTTCCAAGTATGGATGAAGTCTCTGCTAAACAATCTTCAGTAAAATCGTTGTTTGATAATCTCCAAGGCTGGGGGGGGATCCCCTTTCTTTCATAAAACAGCTTTCCATATCACTTGGCAAAGTCTTGAAAGTATGGCAATGGCCCCATCCCACTGATGAAATAATTCATTGGGAATGATCAAAGTCAAGATTTTTTATGTACTTTATTAGAAAAAAGAAAACAAAGTTAGGGCTTGATCACACGGAGTTTTAACATCCGCTTTTTAGATCCGTCTCGGGGAACACGCAGCGCCGATCTCTCATGTGAACGCCGCAGCGTGTTCCTCATAGCCTCCAGTGATAATCTCATTGCTAATTGTTAGATCCATCTTTGGGTCCGTTCTGTCGGTCCCCAAGATGGATCTAAAAAGCAGATGTGAACACGAAGTTAAAATGCCGTGTGAACAAACCCTTAGCCAGCAACTGACGTAAACACTGGTGCACACTGTAGTGGTTGCAATGTAAAAAGCAAATTTTTCAACGCCTTAAGCACCAGGCTTGAAAAGATCTTAAAGGGGTTTTGCCAGGACGTGAGTTACTTACCTCCTTATCAGCACAGAGTAGAATATAAACAAATCATGAGTCATGAAGGCTGCAGGGGAAAGATGGAGGGGGTGAGCAGAGAGTGAGGAATAAGGAAGCGTCTCAAAACTTAACTCAAAAAATAACATTACAACAGTGGATTCTCTATACAGCAAGACACAGGCTCATACACTGCACTTTCTCCGCAGCCCCTTGAAGCTCAACCTTTTTGCCTGTCATGAGATAAGAAGTGTTTCACGCAAGTGCGGCCTGTCAGCTCCTCTGGTCATGTCTAATGCAAGCTTTCAGGTAACTAAGGGGGACTGAGCAATGCTGTAGCTCTCACAGGCTTCACATTTTGTAATCACATTGTGAGCTTTAGCGACTCTGGAATCTTGGCACACGTGGATTTTCAGGTAGAGACAGAGACAGATCTTTCGGTGTAAAATACAGGGCCTCTGTATTTTATTTAAGCAGCAAACAAAACAACAAGTGCAAGGCATGCACAATATAAAACAAAGAACAGCCTGCCGTCTGGGCTCTAACTAACAAAGCCAACTTACTAACAGCTTGTAAGTTTTCCTGCTGGATCTCCAGCGTGTCCCCTTCTCCAGACTTAAAGGTACCCTGGGAATTGTAGTAACTCCAGTCAGTTTCCCCTGCTGACTTATAATTCCAGGTAAAACCTGGAGTGGAACCAAGGGGAGTGGACCCATGGGGAGTGGAC
The DNA here is from genome assembly GCA_025379985.1 of Phyllomedusa bahiana. Lineage (NCBI taxonomy): Eukaryota > Metazoa > Chordata > Amphibia > Anura > Hylidae > Phyllomedusa > Phyllomedusa bahiana. The sequence goes on along the minus strand of JAODAL010037080.1, from coordinate 30,356 downwards.
ACCCACCCTGCTCTATGCTCACTCCCAATGAAAGGCCGACCTGGGAATGGCTGGAAGCCATGCTAACATTAAACGTTAAACATATGTTGACAGTCTATACTGTCGACACCTATCTAATATTGACCTTTCATTCCCCCAAGGCTCCTTACCTTGGGGGCATGTGTCTGGACATTTGAAGGCCATGCAGGGACTCTGGCCCGGGATATATACACCGTTATATACCCTTCCTGCTGTTGCAACCTTACAACATATAATTAGAAAAGTGATAAAACACCTATTTTGGAGGATCACACGTCAACATTACATCGTGGCAAAACCCCTTTAATGAGAAGCTAAGTTTTTGCCTCCTTGCATTTTAGCAGTCATAACTTTTTCACCTTGTAAGTGATGCAGTTTGTATGCGGGATATATTGTATTTTCGGGGGGCATAGTTTAAGGTTACAAATAAATTACTGCAGAATTGTAATTTTTTTTTTGCAGTGTGAACATAAAAAAGTGTTCTTCTGCAGTTGTTTTTTTTTTTTTTTTTTACACCATTCACATTTCACACAAAATAACTAGAGATGGGCGAATTTCTCAAAAATTCGGTTCGGTCACTTCACCGAATTTCCCAACAAAAATAAATTCGGTCCGAATTACTTCGGGACGAATCACGTTAAAAAAATAGCTATTTCCAGGCTGCACAGAGCCTGAAGGGGCTGTAGAACGTTGTGCCATGCTTAAATATGCAGAGGGAGCTTGGGTTTGGTCCCTTCATACAAAGTTGTGTTTTAGTATGACACGCACATGACTGCCGCCGCCTTTTTTGGAAACGCTTCACTATAAAATTCCCTGGGCAATTAAGAGGGCAAAACGGGCCAAAAAAATGAAGGGGGAAAGTAGCTGATAAAGTCATCCAGCGAAAGCGGAAAAAAACAAATGAGGGCTCAGGTGACAACATCAGTGACAGAGTGTGGAGGTGACGGCAGCAGCAGCATGAGGTCAGGCAGTGGCACATTGACATTCTGGAGGTGGCAAAAACAGGAGTAGGCCACAGAGTGGCACAATGACACAGTGTGGAGGTCACGGCAGCAGCAGCATGAGGTCAGACAGTGGCACAATGACACAGTGTGGAGGTCGACAGCAGAAGCATGAGGTCAGACAGTGGCACAATGACACAGTGTGGAGGGTACGGCAGCAGCAGATTGAGGTCAGAGGAGTGGCACTATAACATTCTGGAAGGTGGCAAAAAAAACAGGAGTAGGCCACAGGTGGCACAATGACACGGTGTGGAGGTTCAACGGGCAGGAGCAGCTTTGGGTCAGAAAAGTGGACAATGACATTCTGGAGGTGGCAAAAAAACAGGAGTAGGCCACAGAGTGGCATAATGACACAGGTGTGGAGATCCTTGGCTAGCAGCAAAAGCAGCAACAACGCTGCAGCAATGAGGTCAGAGAGTGGGCACAATGACATTCTGGAGTGACAAAAAACAGGAGTAGGCACACAGAGTGGCACAATGACACAGTGTGGATGTCACGGCTACCAGCAAAGCAGCAGCATGAGGTCAAGAGTGGCACCAATGACAGAGTGTGGTGGTGGATGCATACAGTCCCTGGAGTAAAGATGGTTGGTGCAGATGGGCAAGAATTGTCAAGAAGATGTTGTGGCTGTCAGGCGGGTGGTGGCCATCAGTATAGTGCTGAGGCAGGTTAGTTTGAACCCCTTTACTCATTTCTTACAGTATTGGGTGAGTCGTCATGACTGATGTAGTCTGACACTAAGGTGTGGAAATCTGGCGATCCACGCTGAATTATCTTGGACAATAAGGTCAGTCATTCACATTTTCCCGTGGACAAGCGGGTTCTCCTTGGGGTAACGATGGCCCCCGCCGCACTGAACAACTGCTCTGAGGCCACACTACTGGCTGGGCAGGACAGCCTTTACACTGCAAACTCGGAAAGTTGCGGCCACACATCCAGTTTGGCTGCCCAGTAGTCCAGCGGATTTCATACTGGGGTGCAGTAGTGCTGATCCCAAATAGGCCTCCACCTGTTGGTTCAGGACTGCTCCAGGTCTGCTGCGGACTGCCCTCCTCACTAGGCGGGTGATAGGAAACTTGCTCATCAGGATCCAGACTTTAGGTTTCTGTGATGAGCTGGTACTGCTTTACAACCCCCACCTTCCCCTGCAGCCGTGGCAGTAGTAGGGAGCGCTGAAAAACCCCCGGTCAGATGTCAGAGGACGGGACGATGCCGCACATAGGCATGCGGCCAACTTTTACTATGGAGGATTTCCTTAGTATTTGTGTTTTGTCATCCCTCTCAGAGCTGGGTAAAGGCTCCCTTTTTGGACGTGGTAGCGAGGGGTCCATTAGGGTGGAGAGCACAGAAAACACCATCCCTCTGCGATGGTGGACTATTCGGGCAGTCACTAGCCAGGCCATTTCAGCTGACTTCCTGTTCTCCTCTTTGTCACCTGGGTAGAAAATCCACTCATTTCACCTGGACAATGCTTCTGCTCCAAGTGTATTCTCCTCCTCTCCTCCTTTTCAGTACCACTGAACTCATGTGGGGCAGCTGAGATGTGTTGCCATGTCTCCCAGTCCCTTCCCAGACAGATTTATCAGTATCTGTTCCAGGACATGAAGCGTTTTTGGATGATGTCTTCAATCCCATAGTCCTGGCGATTGGACAAATAACGATGGGTCCTCCTCGAATGGCCTTAAAAAACGTGCAGGCATCAAGCCATGAGCGCCACTGGCTGACATCAAAGTTACACAGGGGGAGTACTCTGTTTCCAACTGGCATTCATCAAAAAATTGTTATTGGCTTTATCTGTTCATACAGTCGGTCCAACATGTGCAAGGCTGGAATTCCAAAGGGGTGAAAAATATCGCATATCAGAGTGCGGAAATGTGTTGGTGGAAGGCCGTTCTGCCGCTGCAACTCGAAGAGGGTGTTCCTGCTTTGTAGGAATGGATGAAGTGCAGCTGCGGACTCCATGTTACTCCCATTGTCTGTCACCATGTTCCGATTTTTTGCAGTTGCGCGGAGAAAGCCACACATTGATTCTTTCTGGCAGACGGGGAGCGAGATTCCTCCCCGTGTGACTTCGTTATTCTCGAGGGAAGACAGGTTTGGTTAAATATCTGCTGTACCACTGTGCCCTACAACTATGTGGTATGATGGTAGATGTACTTGTGGAGGATGAGTTATAGGTGGTGGTGGTGGAGTAGGAGGAGGCGGACATTGGATCAGGAGCCGCAGTTTAACAACATGGGGAGAAAGCGGCGTCTCCTGTCCAAATTGTTGGTGTGCCTGGGCAGGAAAGCATCATTTCACCCTATGGGCCGTAAAGGACATGTACTGGACCTGACCGTAGTAACAGCTTCAGTCGGTACGGCTGCCGTGCACTTGTACAACGATAAGCTCATGAACTGGCCCACTTTCTGTTCTACATATTTATGGAAGTGCTGGTACTGCCCTTTTTGGAAAATAAATTACGGCTTGGAACTCTCCATCATACGGCTCAGGGAAAAAGCATTAGTTATTCTGATTGGTGCCAGAGTCAACATTTGGGAAAGGGAGGGACTGCCGGAGTACCAACAACTTGATAGGAGCATGGTCAGGCTGGTGCACCTGATGATGGTTGGATGCATACTTGTGTCTCTTTGCAATCGCTCGCTGAATGATGCTGGTGCCATGAGTAAGCGAGGAGCAGGAGCATCTGGGGGACCTGTGAGATGATGTAAAGAGAAGAATCAGTCTTCTGCAGAGGTGGTGGAGCCATGATGGCTGCAATGGCATGCGTTCCACTGGGCGCTGCTGCTGCTGTTTGCTGCGGACGGCAGGATGGGGACCACCACATCTGAGCCACGTTTCTCCCGGCCACGGATGGGTCACATGTGTTGAGCAGGGCCGTGTGCCAACGTTAGCTCCATGGCTCGCTTCACGTTCTGCCCACAGACTCTACAGATAACCATATTCGGCTCCTCGGTGTCTTAGGCAAAGAACTGCCACAATGACGAGTAGTCTGTATTTTCCGCCAAAAAAACGCTCCGCACTGAGTGACTACTACCGACAGCTGCCTCGGCTGATACCCTGTGCCGTCTACTTCTTGGACCTGCGAAGTGGCTTTTTTTACCCCGTGGCCGCTTGGCTCCCGCCTCACACTGCTGCGATCCATGCTTGACTCCGGCACACAACCACGTGCTGGCTGCGACCGGCCCCATGACGCGCAAGCTGAGCCCTTTTCTCTCCTGACGATAATGAAGCCCTTGCTTCACACGGTCCCAGTGCGGTCGGTACTATCATAATCTATTCTGTTTCATCGTCCTGCTGTCATCTTTCACGGTCTTGGTATGCAGTGGCTGACCCTCAACAACATGACTCCATGCCACTCTCCACATCTATACTTTGCCGTCCTACTGCAGAAGCAGGGGTATATTTGGCCCCTTTTCTTCGCTGCCAAGTAGCTGCTGGACTGCCCCTCCTCAAATTGTTCATCCCGCTTATAGAGTGGTGCTGAGCCCAAGACAATAGATAGATCTTGGCTTGAGGGAACCGGATGGGACAGAGTCGTGGTTTAGGAAAGGTGAGGGCCGCTGACCCGATCCCGGGGCCATGCCAACTAAGGGTTTTGTCTGACGATCCACCGACTCTTGGCTGGGGTTGTCAGATGTCATTGGGAGAAGTGGCATTGAACTAGTAACCAATCAAAGAACCCTGGGTTGCTAGTCAGCCACGGCCGTAGATGACCAGCCGGCAGTTGTGGCTCACCGAGTGACCCTGCTGCGACGTCACTTGCTGTGCTGCGACCTGGGCCTGCTCCTGGAGATGTTTGTGCCACTTCCACTCGAACGGTGAAGAAGAGCCTGCCATTCTCTGTATGACTTTCTGTTTGTTACTAAAATTGTACAGACACTGGTTGTATGGAAGATATCTGTATATGTTTAAATACACACCCTGTATTGGACTCCGGATTGAACCACTAGTAAGCTTGGGTAACCCTTGGATATAAATTGCGCTCACAAATGGGCAGAAAAAATTGACTTTGTATGTCGCCATTTAAAACTTGTGTATTTTACTGAATATAAAAGCACAAACAGGCTTAATTAACCTTCGGATATGAATTATGTGCTACAGAATTTCTTCTGTTGGCGTGAAAAACAAAGTTTATTTTTACTGATAGAACTGCAGAAAAATACTTAGTAGCGAAAACCCTTGGATGTAAATTGCGCAAAAGAATTGTAGGCAACCAAAAACTACCAAGCTTGTAGCGTGTTACAATGGCGTGTATTTTACGCTTACCACAACAAGAGAAAATTGTTATTAACCTTCACTTGCTGATTTATGTTACAGCAAAATGTCTTTTTGGCGGTTAGGAATGAAAAAGATGGTTTATTTTAGGTACCACAACAGCAGAACAACGCTTAATTAACCCATGGATTGTAAAATTGTGCAAAAGAATTGAGCAGCCCATAAACTACCAGCTTGTAGCGTGTTAAAATGGCGCTGTATTTTACGTTACACAGCAAGAGGAATAACCTTGTAATTAACCTTAGGTTGTGAATTGACTACAGGCAAAAATGTCTTTTTTGACGGTTGAAAAAGACTGTTTCTTTAGTCACTACAAAGCAAGAACAACGCTTAATTAACCCTGGGGGGGGTATGTAATTTGCGCAACAAGAATTGAGCAGCCAAAAAATACAGCTTTTGTAGGCATGTTACATGGAGTGTATTTTTACGTACACAGCAAGAGAAAAACTTGTAATTAACCTTCGGTAGTGAATTATGCTACAGGCAATATGTCTTTTTTTGCCGGTGAAAAAGACGGTTTCTTTTAGTCACCACAGCAGCAAATTTAACGCTTTATTAACTTGGATGTAAATTGTGCAAAAGAAATTGAAGCAGACCAAAAACTACAGCTTTGTAGCAAGAATGGAGGTGGTTGGGGGTGTGTACAATGGGGTGTATTTTAGGGTGCACAGCAAGAGAAAAACTTGTAATTAACCTTCGCGTTGTGAAATTAGGTACAGGATTAATGTTTTTTTTGGGCAGTGAAAAGACGGTTTCTTTTAGTCAATACAACAGCAGAACAACGCGAATTAACCCCTGTATGTAAATTGCGCAAAATAATTGGAGCAGCAAAAACTTACCAGCTTTGTAGAGTTGATACCAATGGCTGTGCATTTTACGGTACACAGCAAGAGAAAATACTTGTAATTTACTATCGGTTGTGAATTATGCTTACAGGCCAAAATGTCTTTTTTGGCGGTGAAAAAGACTGGTTTATTTTAGTCACCACAACAGCTGACAAATGCTTAATTAACCCGTGGATTGTAAATTGCGCAAAAGAATTGAGCAGCCAAAAATGAAGTGGGTATTTGTATTGTAAAAACGCTGTTTCTTTTTAAATGAATAAAACAGGAAACAGCTTTGATCACCTTGGATAATTCAATGTGTTAGTGAGCAGATACATTAAAATGGGAGCAGCTGCAGTGGACGCACACTGGACTTCAGATCCAATACCCATCAAAATCAGAAATAGAACGTTAAGAAGCAGTCTCTGAGACAAGCTGAGCATCCCCCAAAAATCGCTGTATAAAAATGAGTTCTTCAGGTAAGAGTATTACAAGCAGCCGCTGGCAGCACCTTTCCCTGATCAGTACAGTGAGAGCGGTAGGAGTCCCAGCGTCGCGCAGGACTTATATAGGCGACGGTGACGTCACAGGAATCCCGCTGGTCTCTGATTGGTTCATATCTCTGCAATGTCATGCAGGCTATGACCAGCTTCTTCCTCCCAGAGTCTTTGCCCCATGTAACGCCGTGTGCTCGCAGCATTTATAAATGAAACAGCACACTTCATTCACGCGAAGTACCCAATGTTCACTTCGTTGCCGAACCAGTTTTCTGAAATTCTAAAATGAATTCCACTTCGTTAGTATAGAATCTATTCGCCCATCTCTAAAAAATAAACCTGTTAAATAAAGGGGTTGTCTTCGCTACAAAGAATAGCTTTCAAATTGTAGGGACACAAAATAAAGACATTTTCCAAATCTATGCATTGTTTCCTCTGTTTTCCATAAGGATACAAGTGAATTTATTACCTCTGTGGCTTTATTTCAGTTCCCTCAGTAAAGGACCTGTAAACAAAATCTCCCCAGGCTGTTTGTTCAATGAGATAACAGAGAGTGAGTTCATCCACAGGTCTGCAGTGTCAGTCAGTGTCCTGTGTGCCAGACAGTAAAAAGCTTGATTTATCTCAAGTAAACAGCTCTGTAAATTAGGGCTTCTGTTTTGGGATCAGATAAGAAGTCTGTTGAGGAGTTTTGAGAAGCTATTCTATTCTATTAGCATCTGAAAGCACAAGATGGATGTACAAGCATGGAGCTTATGAAAATTAGTCTGAACCAGGAAGTGGCAGAGAATTTATTTCATGATTCTTTGAAACCTGTGGGAGGGACAATCCTTTAATTCTTACAGGTTATTATTCTCAGATAGATAGCGAATATGTGTAGTTTTTTGTGTGTAATGTATGCACAATAACTTTTTATTATTTATTTTATTATTTGTTTTACTTATTTTTTTCTACACTTTGTTTTTTTCCTTTTTTTAAATCCCATTAAGGGATAAATATTGAACACTTTTTTTTTACACTTGGTAATGTACATGAATATGCTAATACATTACTTTCTGTGTCTCTATGATACATGCTGCAGTAAAGGCAGAACACAGTGTGCCTTAACCACAGACTTGCTAGGCAAACAGCCCTGGGGCTGCTCTAGGTCCTTAGGGATGACTGTAAAGACATTCCCTGGGCTCCATTGGTTCCGCTGGATTTCCGATGTCTTAATGGAATAGGGGAATGCCCTTTAATTATGCCACAGTCACTGACCACGGCAATCAAACGGTTAAACACAGGGGATTATAGGTTTTCTCCACTGCCCCGTATTTATAGAGACTGCTCTAGGAACAGTTGTTAACTAAAGCTCTGTTCTTAGCTCAGTTGTGGCACTGGGAACCGCAAAAACCCTCTGTATTCAGATTGATGATCTGCACAGCCTGCGTTCTAAAGTCAGTTGGTGGTCGTTAAGGGGTTCTAACAAAAATGACAGTGGCTCACAGGAGGCGCTAAAACCTATATTAAAACTAAATGTGTGGGACATTTAAAATACATTACTGCTTTGTACTTTGATAAAATAGAGTTTGAAAAAATACATTTTTATTAAATTGTATATGCCCACCTACCTCATCGAAGAAAAAAAAGCTCATCAGATGGGTACCTAACTAATACTTTTCCATGGGACTAATGCAGCTATACATTTAGGAAAGAGTGGATACCTCCATCTTGACCATGCAATTCACCCATCTGCCTGCTAAAGGTCCTTAAAATCAGTGTGAAGGCAGTCTGTTGCCCTGAATGTATGGTAGATGTTAGCATAACAGAGGGGGATAAGCTTTAGGGACCCATCTTGACATGGTAGGTGGAAACACACAATTTGATCAAAATGGGCACTAAAACCCTCTATTTTATAAATGTAGAAAACATAGCAGATAACATTGTAAATCTTGTACAAGTTCACTGTTTTATGGGCGTTAGTGCTACTGTAAATTTTGTTTTGGAGAATTTCAGAGATTTTTTTTAATGTAGACTGCTTGGAAACTTTATTTTTTTTAAACAATATACATATTGCACAGCTAAGTATAGCTTTTGCAAAAAGTCTGAGACAAAAAACCAAACAGTTGATGTGCACTGAAACTACAGTGAATATTTTAGGAAGTGAGTATATTTTACAGACAATAAGAAGAAGCGATTGTGTATAAACATCTAACTGAGAACTTGCAGGTTTTAGTTTGAAATAGATTACAAGACATTCTCTTCTGTTGGAAAGTGTTGATGTTTTCAAACTGCACAGTGCATTCATCATAAAGAAGAAGAAATGACAAATGGGACTGTAAATACTGGTGACATATAATATGCTTAGATAATGCTTCCTCACAATGGGTGGAATTGCCAAGATATTAAAGGTAAAGGTTTCACAATATGACAAGTCACTTTCCCATAGGAAAGCTTCCCAACTGTTGGCCAACCTGTCTATCTCTCATCATATACATCTATACAGTAGATGCATATAGAGAATTATCCCAACTGCTTTATTCACTATTCAACTAGATAGAAGGATATTAAGGGAATAAAACAAAGCTTTCCCCAAAGAAATACATCAGTCACATGTGTCACACTGTGACACTACAAATCACCAAAGGCATTTGGTAAACTTTAACTGCTGTCACATCTGTAAAGGTTACATAGTCTGCTGAAATACAAATCGATTACAGTACAGAAATGTGCAATAAACCATCTCATTTAACTCTTTCACTGCCATAAAATCAGTCAGATAAGTGGCAGAATTTTCCTATTAAGTAGGTAAAATTCCCCTTCGGTATAGCCCCCCAATATTTATCAATATAGTGCCCACAATAAGTAGTTGAAGGGAACCCTATACTGAAGGGGGACTTTACTTACTTAAAAGGAAGAGTCTGCCTTCTTATCTGACTCATTTTTAGAGTCTAATCCACCTAAAAGGAGCGTAGATAGGATGGAATATAGGGTCCTCAGTAGGTAGGTATATATAGGGCCCCCAGCATGATAGGTATGTATATATATTATATATATAAATATATATATATTATATATTGTATGTATGTATATATATAAATGTTATGCATATATATATATATATTTATATATATATAGTATATATATATATATATATATATATAATATTATATATCTATATATTTTATATTATATATATTATATAGAAAGCTTGTTTCCCTTATAATGATCTCTCCATTTTCGTATAGTCATTATAGTCATAAAGTCATTTGCAAATGTCATTCATAAAGTTCTCTGCCTAACCATAGAGGTCTTTAGGGGGTGCTTGGCTGTGGACCAAAAATAGTCATCTGCTCCCTCAATCTTAGTTTTAAAGATGGAACTTTCCTGCTAATAAGATAAGAACTTCTAGGCATGGCTGAGACTCCAAGACTAGTAGACTAATGTATAAATAATAATACTCAACTCTCTCTATTCCTGCTGGACTCCTCTTTGAATCCGGAGCGGCCAGCCTGATGTCATCATACTGTCCGCTCCGGGACGCCAGTTCTGGCATCTACTAAGACTTAAGCCTAGAGATGGACTTAGGGCCTAGTACAGGCAATGGCACGATGACGTCATTACATCGCATCGCTGCCTCTAGTGGCTAAATTGCCCGATTGCGTGTATTCTGGCTGTTCAGCCGCAGACACTGCCTACACCACGCAGGCAGTGGGCAGCGGTGATTGCTGCATCGCTGACTCTGTGAGCCAGCGGTGCAGCTAAGTGGCGAAGTGGGGCCTGTGGGCACTCCTGGCTCAGGGACCTGGTCGCAACTGCGACCGCTGCGACCCCTGTAGCTACGCCACTGAACCCAATCCCGACACATTTCTCCCTTCCAGAGAACAGAAGGGTTCCTCGGGGACCAATGGTGAAGTTAACATATAGTGAAGATAAAGATATGATAGCCAAGATATAAATGCCACTATAGGTTTCAGATGATACACATTTGGCTAAGATGTACAGCAGCCAAATTATACTCCCCAGTGTCATATCTTCAGTGTTGTCCCAGGAAAGCATGTAATATGCTTTCATGGGACAACACAGAAGATATAACACTTTGATACAATGTAAAATATATATAATATGCTTTCATGGGACAACATGGGACAACAGTGAAGAAATGACACTTTGATACAATGTAAAATATATATAATATGCTTTCATGGGACAGCATGGGACAACACTGAAGATATGACACTTTGATACAATGTAAAATAGTCAGTGTACAGCTTGAATAGCAGTGGAAGTTTGGTGGGCCCTCAGCCATCAATGTCTAAACTGGTGGCAACAAAAGTGAGTACACCCATAAGAGAAATTGGGCAAATCGTGCCCAATTTGACATTTTCCCTCAAACTTTTGACATGTGACTCTTTAGTGTTACAGCATCCCAGGTGTGAATGGTTATATTTAAAGTATATTTTATATATATATATATATTATATATATATATATATATAATATATATAAAATTATTACGTAAGCATATATACATATATATATATGTAAAATATGCACAGATACATGTATGTATATACAAGCACACACATGCATACACGCATATATGTATATATACACATACATACTGTATACACATACAGTGAATGACAAATCTTACAAACTATAAATGGATGTGGAAGCATGAGAAGTAGCCCTGTACTTTTTAAGGCAGCTTTACCATTTTTATGTTTAATGGCTGCCATTTTTTTGGTGTCATATTTAGGAATTTCAAAGAAGGAAACATAGGTAACTGAGAAAAGGCTATGTGGGATTATTTAGAGAAATGTCGCTCTCACCCCTAAATTTTCAACATAACAGAATAAGTTGTAATTATTTGGTTTCACGTTACATCGCTCATCAAAGAGTTACTACAACTCTGCTTTCAGTTTTTTATTGCTCTGAGATATAGAAATAAAGACACTTTGCATCCATTTGTGATTATAAATGTTCTCCTGTTTTATGCTAACAGCTTCTATGCAGAGCTACAGGATGTGTCTCATATCAAACTAAGCTTATATGTTCTGAAGAGATGTATATTTATTTATTTATTCATTGATTCTGAGAGTACCATTGTGGTACCCACAAGTTTGTCATTACATGACACTGTGAAGCTTAAAGAGAACCTGTCAGGTGGTCTATGCTATCCTACTGTATCTGAGATCAGGATGTGTTAGAGGGAGAGAAACTGGAGCAGGATTTCTCAGTAAAAAACTGAATAAATCCTGACAGCACTCGTTAAGCTTTCCCTTTGTCAGAGTGTAAAAACAGCACATTGTCCATCTCTATATGTGGGTGGGGGTCAGCAGTAATTTTAGTTTTACTTTTTAAGATTTTCTCTGCCTGTTACTCAGAAATTCATCATCAAATCATATAAGCCTATGTAACAAAGAGGTGTGAACATGTGCAAGTGTAAATTTTTTATCTGATGCATCTTGGGCTTGATGGGGTTTGAGAATATGTGCAGGTCTGACATGTGCTGTTCCAGCCATGAAACACTGAGCGCAAGCAGTTTCTGAAGCCATTATATATGGCATGTACTGTATAGCAAACACAGAAACTTTGTTAGGGTAACTGTCAGCAAAACTTAATGATGTTGTTGATTCATTGTTGATTCATTATCTTAGTACACCTAAATTAAAATGCTGGACAGTGCATGGCACTATAGTTGACATGGCGTACAGTAGGCAGTTGTCTTTGACAGGATTACAACTTGTGTGATGAATGCTGTTTCTTATTATTACCCATACAGTGTATGTGAAATTTAGAATATTGGAAAATTGTGGATGGATATACACTGGGACATGTCCTATTCTTTGTTTTGAAGGGAACATGTCAGCAGTTTCATGCTCCTCAAAGAAGAGATTACACAGTTTGAGTCAGAGCCTGGCATGGGCAGTAATGTCCCCACATACGGAAAAGAGTCATTGCAACAGCTTTTCCCTGCTAGGTTCAGTTTGATTGACAAGATCCCCTGTCTGACTATAGGAAGAGATAAGAGCCAACACACTTCTCCTTGTGTTGGGAAACTTTTTCCTATCCCCAGCTCTACCTCAAACTATGTTTTCTCTGGAGCAATGCATATTTTACAATAAGACACAGCTCACTGCAGTAAAGTGGCCTCTGGCTATTTTATAATACCTATGGCGCAGACAGTATGAAGTAGCTGACAGGTTTCCTTTAATGCATATTTTTATTTCAATTGTGTCTCTGATATACTTGATAAAATTCTTTTGGATACTTTAATCTCTTCCCAACTGTATGTACCAATACATCTAAAGCAGGTAGGTGTTCCCACAAATGGAAATATGGGTATGTCCAGGACATGGTGGGCATGAGGCCCCACATGATATTGCCACACGTGTAATGACTCAGCCTTTAAATCTTTTATAATTTTTAACTCATACAATAAATGGCGGAAAAAATTTAAAAAAATGGCAGAATTGCCATTTTCTTGATCCCACTGCACAAAAAATAAAATAAAAAGTGATTAAAAACATCCAATAAAAATGTCTGTTCATCCCAAAAAAGTCCTCACACAAATCTGTAGGCAGAGAAGTAAAAAAGCTATGTCTGTTATAATATAGTGGATCACAAACATTGTTTTACACAATAAAAATAAAAACAAAAAACAAAATTAATTAGGTATCACTGTAATTGTATTATCACAAAGAGTAAAACTAACTTGTCATATAAACCGCATGGTGAGCGCTGTAAAAATATAATTAAATACACTACAATGTATTTTCCTCATCCTGCCTCCCAAAAATGGAAAAAGTCATGTGTCCCCCAAAATTGTACTAATGAAAATTTCAACTCATCTTGCAAAAAACAAACCCCTACACTGCTCTGTATACAAAAAAATTAAAATGTAATGATTCTCAAACTAGGGTGATGCAAAAATGTGTTTTCTTTTTTTCATAAAAGTATTTTATTACATAAAAGCATTAAACATAAAAAAATACATAATTTTAATATTCTTGTAATCATATTGACCTACTAAATAAAGTTAAAGAGGTTTTCTCGCTACAAAGATATCTGTAATGATGGGGACAGTAACAATAAGCACTTTTGCAACTGGTGTGTATCACCTAAATCATTTAGTATAGCAGCTATGAGCTAATCTGTGTGTTCTTCACCTATAATTGCAGCCTGGGGTCAGGCCATGCCCCCTTTGCTGTGATTGGCTGTCTGATATTTAGTTCAACCCCCTGGATGGGACACACACCCATGCGGGACACACCCCCTGTGCCGCGATTGACTGTCCTGTGCTCTCTGTGATTAATTCCCCTGAGCTATGTGAAACTCAAAGTGAAACTGGGACAGGGACAGCTCTGATGTGAAGGATCTGGGCAATGCTAGATTCTCTCCTCCCACCCATATAACACACATATAATACACTTTGCTAGATACAATGACAGATGTCACTTTCTGTAATATTAGGGGGCTGTATGTATAACTGCTTACACAAATACATGTGTTCTGGTTACAAGGAGCTTGTGGAGGGAGGTGACAGCTCTGCAGGCATGAGAACTGACCACTACAGGAGAGCTGTGACATCCTCTCCCTTCCCCTGCTCAGACAGAATGAGGACTGGGTAGGGAGCAGGGACAGGGACGAGGTGTGATCATGTCACCACTCTTCAGTGAGAGAAGACATGCCTACTGGGAGGAGACAGACCCCTGGATTTGAAGCTGTAAGAGAGACAAAATGTAAAGATGCCTGCGAAAACCTGTACTCAGAAAACCCCTTTAACATGTCAATTATACCTCACAGTTACATCTGTAAAAAACAAAAATAACACTATGATTGCTGTGTTTTGTTCATTCTGCCTCCCAAAATCAGTGATAAAAAAATGATCATATAAACACCAAAATGGTATCGATGAAATTGACAACTAATCCCACAAATAATCCCACAATAGGGGAAACAAAGCTTAAAAATATCCTATCCCCCTCCCTTCATCCACTTCTTTAACCACCCTTAGTTGAACTTGATGGACATATGTCTTTTTAAAACTGTACTAACTATGTACTGTATCTATGTAACTTTGTATACTCGCTGCATATATCTCTTAAGGGGTGTAGTTTCCAAATTGATTTATTTTTTAAGGGGTATTTATTAACCCCTTAACAACATTGACAAAATATGCGCACAAGTCACTAATTCGCTAACCCCAAAGGATACGCATGTGGGATGGTGCCAAAATGGTGCCACGGCATCTATATCAATGATAAACGGTGCTACCATTCCTCACTGAGATTGGGGCACCCACGGCAAAATTGCAGGGCCCAGATTGCTTAACATGTCAGCTGGAAGCCTCAGACTTCCATCACTGCCATGTTTTCGATTTTGCTACTACAATGCATTAGGCTGTAAAAATGATCGTGTCCCCTATTGGTGTTTAAAAATGTTTTAAAGTATATAAAAAAAAATATTTTGCCATTTTATAAATAAAAAAGATAAAATAATAAACAAGTTGCACATATTTGGTATCGACGCATCCAAAAAAGTCCAATCTATTAAAATATAACATGAATTATCCTGTACGCTGAACACCGTAGAAGAAAAAAAATCCAAACACCATAATTTCAGTTTTTTTGTCATTTCACGTCCCATAAAAATTGTAATAAATTTAATTTAAAAAAAGTTGCATGTATTCTACACTGGTAGCAATAAAAAGTACACTTCAGCCCGCCAAAAATTCCCCTGCACTCAAGTCCGTAGGTGTTAATACAAAAAAGTTGTCGCAGAGAATGGTGCCACAGCGCAAATTTCAAAAATAGAAAATGGTTTAATTTTTTTTTACGGTACCAAAACATATCGGAAACCATACCTGCTTGGTATTGCCAGATGTTTATCAACCTGTAGAATACAGGTAACACATCATTTTTACCGGAGATTGAATGCCAGAAAAACAAAACTTCTGCAAACATGGTGCAAGTACGTCTTTTTCACAGTTTGCCCCACTTAGCATTGTTTTGCAGTTTTATGGTAATATGAATAACATCATTAGAAAGTACATCTTGTCCCGCAAAATAAAAGCCCTCCTATGTCTATGTAGATAAAAAAAATTAAAAGCTATGGCTCTGGAAGGTGGGAAGGGAAAAACAAATGTGAAAAAAAAAATAGGCCTCGGCGTTAAGAGGTTAAATTTTAGCACCTTAGGGTGTCCGCAAACCTGAAGTAGTGCCTAGGATATATCCTAAGAAAAATGAGGCCCAAAATCCAGTAAATGCTCCTCCCATTCTGAAACATGTCGCAGAGTAAAACATCACACTAGGGCCATATATGAGATTTTTCTAAATACGATAGAATTGGGAAATCAATATTGCATTGCATTTCCCTGTTAATATCTATTGTGTTCCAGTCAATAATGGATCAAAATTGAAAAGCTGCAAAAAAGTAAAAATTTGGAAATTTCACCTCCACTTTGCGTTAATTACTGTAAAACAACTTAAGGGTTAAAAAACTTCCTAAATACTGTTTTGACTACCTAAAGGGGTGCAAGTTCTTATGTGGTGTAATAACTGGACTGGTATCTAAAAAAAATCTTCAAATTTTCTTGAAAATGTGAAAAATTGCAATATTTCTAAGCCCCCTAATGTAAAAAAAATAAAAAGACATTTAAAAATGACGCCAATTTAAAGTAGACATAGTAGATGCAAGTTATAAACTATTTTGTGTGGTATATCTATCTTTTTTACACACAGCAATTTTTGACCTTTAAAAATGGCAAATTTTTATTACATTTTCACATTTTTGACATTTTGATATTTTTTACGAATAAACAAGGATTGTATGGACTAAAATGTATTACTTACTTAAAGCGCAATGGCCCTCATTTATTAATGTATTTGTACCAGAAAGTCGGTAGAATGGCAACATTTGAACAGGGAAAACCCCCATGGGCCCCTAGCGGGGCAGATCTGGAGTTTCTTTTAAACTGCATATACATCCTTGAAAACGGCAGAAAAGCAGAGAAAAAGAGGCAGATTTGAAAAATGGGACTCTGTCATATAGGTCAAAACTGGCTGCAATGGTAAGGGGTTAATCAAGTGATATTTTGCGGTCATAACTAGATAGATACATTATCCCAGGTTTATTGTAGTACATATATACTATGGGCGACATGTATGTATTTTCGCGCCCAGGCACCATTTTTATTTTCCCATGCTTAAACGTAGAATGGCCGAATCAATTGAACCTGTTCTACTGGGGGTCTAGATTTACGTTTTATTTACTTTTAAAGTGGTCTACCTTTTCCCGCGTATGCCCCGGGTTTTTGCCAAATAAAGTCATAAATTTTGTTTCCCAAGGGTTTTCTTGTGGCCCCCCTCCCACTCCCCCCTTTTTTTGATGCATTACACTGCAAGGTGCTTTGAATGGCCAAATTTTGGAGTGAAATTCATTAAAAATATAGTGAACAGGGCTGTGCCAGTTTTTGAGCTAGATTCGCCAACTTCATGCACCCCCTTTGGTCTCCACCGGGACGGACAAGGATTCGGTGCCCCCATAAAAATAAGGCATAAACCCCCCCCAATGGAAAATTCACCATCCCCCACACCTTCTTGCCCCCCTTTGCCCCTGGGATAAAGCAAGCCCTAGGGGGTTACCTACCACATTACTACATCCCCCCGCGTCCCCACCCCCGTTTCCCCAAAAATTACACATACAAATCCTACACAGGATAAACATAAAATGATAGATAGATAGTACTTCAGTGATTGAATCGCTGAAGTACTACTTACTAGGACCAGTTCAGGTTGGTTATACCCTCACCCTTAAAATGGAGGGCCCAAAAAAGGGGAAAAAATTGCAAGAGTGACCGGGGTTTTTTTTGGCCTTGCAAGATTTTAAGTTCTATGTGGAAAATCGCCCAGGGTCACAACAAGGCAATGCAGATGCATTATCACTGGTTTATTGTTGTAGGGCACAAGGTGCTCCTCCCCACGGGTCTGAGCAGAGGGGGTGGGGCGATATGTAAGATGGCAGCCGGAAAGGTCTGCAATGGTGTATATATTCCGCCAGGTTTCTGCATGCACAATGATAAACGGATGGCAAGTGACTTCAAAGGAGAAGAAAGTCGCATTGTCCCACTACTGGTAGTTGGCAGTTATGTGTCACCAAGGTACTGGCCTTGGTGAGGTAGGAGCCGTGTTATCAGCTGCGATACGTAGTTGGCACATGTTTATTTGATAGGATAGCTGTTGGAAAACAGCTTACTCCTGGACAGCTCTTACCGGGAGCAGTCAAAGTTTTGGGTGGGTGACCTGTCCCAGGTTTCCAGTCCAGAGTTTTGATGCCCATATAAGTCAGCCGGTCAGCTACTAGGGTGGCTGTTACCTAAGGCAAGAGAGCTTTGACTGAGAGGTTGCAGACTATGAGGATGAGGCAAGATCTCCCATACAGCCACGGGTGGATTAGGATGTAGTCGAGTTTAACTGCCTCGGTATTAAGCAGTGCTAAGACCGAGCAGGTGTTTATTTAATTGTTTTGGATTACGTTTTTTTCACCTGTGCCACGGTCATGATTGCACGAGTGCTCATAAATAAATGGAGCAACCGTATTTAGCTAAAAATTCTGTTCTGAGTCTCTGGTCAAGCTGTATTTTTCTACGATCCCAGAGCAGTTGCAGCTCACAATACATATATATACATATTGCAGAGGACAAAGGTTTATGTAAGGCCAGGTTCACATGACATGTAGCGGCGCGTACTGTGTGTGGCACTATGTGCCTGCTACATACTGGCCAGTGCGTACTTCTAAAGCATTCCGGCACGGCCCTCTTTCACGCTCCCTTTCCCCTTTCTCTAGGTGCTCAGTACACACTGGGGAATACACTGTAAATGAGTGCTATGATTTTACTGTCTTCGCGGGGTGTACTTCGGGCATATTGCAGCACCCTGTTCACAGGCTTACGGGCTGAGCCTCTTTCATGTTTCATACACGGCAGGTGTTCACTTTTAATCACAGCCAGAACCTGTCACTAGTGGCTGGGATCAGAAATAACTCAGATTGAGGTTGTTTAACCCTCAGATGCCTTCTTAAAGATAACCATGGCATTTAAGTAATTAAAAAACTGCTCTACTGTCTGAAAGCCCTCTCCCTGCAATATGATCCTCCAGGACGTACTACTCTTTTTACACCCTGCCTTTAATATAAACTAAAATAAGAAAAAGTTTTAAAACTTCAAAACTCCTTGCCATTTTCAAATAACAAAAAAAAAAAAAAAGTCAGAACCTTTAAACTACAACATTATTTATACCACAAGTTCAACAGTTTATAAAAAAATACTCAGTGACAAATGTTTTCTTTGGTCACCTTACCTCCCCAAAAATTTATATAAAGTATATAAGAAGTCATATGTAAAATGATACAGATAAAACCTACAGCTTGCAAGCAGAAATAAAAACAAAAAACAAAAAAAACTTGTTCTCACACAGGTCCATAGATGGACAAGTAAAAGAGTTATTGGTCTCAGAAAATGGCCCTGCAAAACAAATTTAAAAATTCAAAAAAACTTTATGAAAACTGTACAAAAGTGGTATCACCGGAATCGTGCCAATCGGCGGAATAAAGATAATGGACGACATGTATGAACGGGGCCCCCTTCACTATAGTTTAAAATCACCCGTACGCCAATATCAGGCACATTACAGACCGCCTTCAGGACTTTGGAATGCGCCTGAGATTGGGGGGCGTGCGTGAGGCAGGGCGCACTAGAACCATACGAAGCTACAGATTTATAACTTTGTTACGGCAATTCCAGGCATATTACTGCTGGAACAGGTATACCACTTTCAAAGTGGTTTACCTGAGCCAGAATTGACATTTATGTGCTAGAATGGCCCGGATTTATGACCCGCAGTAGACCGGCTTCAGAAATCAGGCGCATTCTACACTAATATAATGCGCATAAAATTGCCATTTTAACGACAAAAGTCATACGTCGCCCAATGTGTCACTTATACTAGACACAATTGTAGCAAAAAAGAAAATACCACAAAATTGACGCAAAATCCCCAAACCTCCGAGACTAGTAAAATCGTAAAAAGACCAAGGGTGACATACACTCACCGGCCACTTTATTAGGTACACCATGCTAGTAACGGGTTGGGCCCCATTTTGCCTTCAGAACTGCCTCAATTCTTTCGTGGCATAGATTCCACAAGGTGTTGCAACGGATGCTCAATGGTACCAAGGAGCCCAAAGAGTGCCAAGAAAATATTCCCACCCATGACACACCACCTCCAGCCTGAACCGTGGATACAAGGCAGGATGGATCCCATGCTTTCATGTGTTGACGCAAATTCTGACCCTACCTTCCAGAATGTCGCAGCAGATATAGAGACTCATCAAGACCAGGCAACGTTTTTCCAATATTCTACTGTCCAATTTCCCGATGAGATTGGGCAAATTGGAGCCTTAGTTTCCTGTTCTTAGTGAAAGGGTGGCACCCGTGTGGTCTTCTGCTTGCTGTAGCCCCATCTGCCTCAATGTTTCCCCGTACTGTGCGTTCAGAGATGTCTTTCTGCCTACCTTGGTTGTAACGGGTGGTATTTGAGTCACTGTTGCCTTTCTATCAGCTCGACCAGTCTGCCCCATTCTCCTTTGACCTCTGGCATCAAACAAGGCATTTCCGCCCACAGGATGCCGCTCAATGATGTTTTTTCTTTTTTTGGACCATTCTATGTAAAAACCCTTAGATGGTTGTGCGTGAAATCCCAGGAGATCAGCAGTTTCTTGAATACTCAGACCAGCCCTTCTAGGCACCAACAACATGCCACGTTCAAAGGCATCAAATCACCTTTCTTCACCATACTGATGCTCGGTTTTGGAATCCTGCAGGAGATTGTCTTGACCAGTCTACATGGCCTTAATTGCACTGAGTTTTGCCGCATGTGATTGGTGATTAGAAATTAAGTGTTAACGAGCAGTTGGACAGGTGTACCTAATAAAGTGGCCGGTGAGTGTATATTAACGGGGCTGCACCATTTATGAATGTGTCTCAACAGAGAGTGGTACACAAATGTCGTATGAATCAATGACAATTTCAAAATTGCAAGACAAATTGTGGTGCATATTTTGCCGCATGTTTTTGTCTCACAGTGGAACACATTTATAAAATGTTGTGAGACATTTATTTATACTGATGAATGAAACATTAACCTACTGAGAAATACGACTGTTTCGTCTGCGCCAGTTTTCATACGTGCCCCCCAAATGTTCATTCTTCAAATATTAGAAGTCTGGTACATATGTATCAAAAAGAAGAAGCAGCAAACGCTTTTCAGGATAAACCCTTACTCATAGCATGCTTGAAGAATAAACGTTTATTTGAAGAATAAACATTTGGATTTTTTATGAATGTGCTAGTCTTGGGAGTCTAAGGATTTTTCTATTTCTCTATCTTATTACCATATCTGCTCCAGACAAATTCCCTGCGATGCCCTCGAGAAGCATTCAAATCATAGCTGGGTCAGTTATAGTGAGTTATCTGTGAAGCCAAAAGAAAGTTATAAACTGTGATGCCTCACTTACAGTTCAGCTCGGGGGTCATTCAGTCCACATAATCTCCATCTTTGGTAAACGGTATGGGCACCAAAATGATACGGACCACACAACTGTATTTTAAACTGGCTTCAGCCAGCTTCATTCCTCATGCACAAGATAAAGTACAAAAACAAACCCCAAAATAAATCCTCCCTACCTGGCCACTAACTCGACAGACTCAGAGAACCCTCTCTAATCATGGCCTGAGTCTAATGCCCACAGTATCCTTACTGTACCAGCCTGGGGACTAGAGTCCTCTCCTTAGCTCCAGTGTTGTTCCCAAACCTCAGGTAACAACTATGCACAGTCTTCCTTTTATGGACCTGGTAAAACCTGGACCTGGAACATCCCTAGATATCACACAACATTATAGCCATTCCAGGAAAACCAGCTCATAATAGTTGCATAACAGCCGTTCTAGATACAAGTGTCCGCAACCTACTATTACTGACCCACGATCGCTGGTTGCTGTATGCCACCTAGTGGTAGAGACATGTTATCACCAATACATTTAAAAAACAATCCATGATGCTTCTGAGAAAGCTATGTGTTCATACGATACATGTGGGGCTTTATTTCTGCAGCACTTAGGTTCCAGGTTTGTTTCTTAATCTTTTTATATGCAGTTCCACTTTTCACTTATTTTTATGTATTTTTCGTTTTTGAACATATTTATATACTTATCACACTTATTGTGTTATATGTTTAGAAGTGTTTGTAGAATATTCTTGTACTTTTTGGAACTTGCTTTTGGACCTTATTTCATATGTATACATTCTTGACGCTTATATATAGATTTACGGTCCTGCTGGTATTTCAAGCTTTGGGACCTTTAAGTCTGAATGATAGAAATAATTTGTGTTCTTTCTTGTAAAAATACATATATCTTCTGCTGCAGATTTTGTAAATTGGGTAAATAGCTTCTGTAATATGAACTGCTGAATGGTTTATACGATTTTTGACTCATAAATTTATTGAGGTGTCTAGAACTTTAAGATGATGTTAGGGTTTACTGTTTACATATCTAACTCCTTTCCGACATTGGACGTACCTGTACATCCTAGTGGGAAGTGCCTTCCTGCAAATGAATGTACAGCTATGTCCTGGACTTCGTGTGGGCTCACAAGCGGGGCCTGCACGATCGCAGTATGGAACCAGCTGTATATTACAGTTAACCCCATGATGTGTCACCCACGAAGAGCTCACTCCAGTCGTGGGTGATTAACCCCTTAGCGGCCATGATTAATCGTGATCGTGACACCTAAGGGAAAGACATAGGGCAACATGTATGAAAACTGTCAAGGTCTAAAACTCACTTTTTTCCCCACAGTAACCAATCAGAGCGCCCGTCTCATTTTTTCAGAGCACTATATGAAATGGAAAGGAGTGCTTTGGTTGCTATGGGCAACAAAGTGAGTTTTAGACATAGACAGTTTTCATACGTGTGGCCCATAGAAAGGGAGTTCCCTCTGTCTGCATCAACATCATGCAATGGGATCGCGGCTGCCGATACTCTCCCTTGCAACTCGGAAGCTTAACAAAGGCTTCCGGGCTGCCTGTGACATCACTACGCCACAGCCAGGCTTAGTGATTGGCAGTTACTATGCATAGCTGTACTGCTATATATTGTTATGCATGGTATCAATGATCTAAAATCACTGATACATGTTCTCTATGGGGACAAGTAAAACAAAGATGAAAAATTACAATAAAAGTAAAAAAAAACCAAAAACACAAATAAAATTTAAAAAACACATACACCGCCCTTTTCCCCTTTAGAAATGCCAATCACTCCAAAAAGAGCAAAAATAAATAAAGTGCACATATTTGGTATCACTGCATGCGTAGCAACCTAGTCTATAAATCTGTCATATTGTTTAACCTGCATGTTGAACGCCGTAAAAAAAAAAAAACTCATAGAATTGTGATTTTCGTTCATCCGTAGCACATAAAATGGAGTAAAAAGCAAACAAAATGTTATATAAATGCCAATGAAAACATCAGTTCATCCCGCAAGAAAAAGCCCTTAAAAAGCTTTGTATATAGAAAAATAAAAAAATTATGGCTATCTGAAGAAACGGCTACTCATCCCACAAAAAAATTAATTAGCTCCATATACAGAAAAAAAAAGTTATGGTTATCAGACTATAACAATATAAAAAGATAATTTTTTATAAACATATTTCTATTGTGTAAAAGTAAATAAAAAATATAATGTCCTTGCCCCCACTTTCACGTTTCCCCCGGGGTCTATGTGGAGCTCGACAGGCAGCTAAACGCCTTCCTACTTGGCATCATGATTACGACACGTGTTTGAGTCTGTAGTTTTATTAAACAGGATGTAGGGATCGGGTAAAACTGCATGGACAAACAAAAATGTACATTAGAAGACACATATGCTGTTTGTAACAAACATAAAAAACAGTGTTTACCAAGGTAGAAATACAGTTAAACATTACATTTGGACAACATGCCTAGGTCATATCTATTAATAGCACATTATTAATTAAAATCTGTCTGTAACACATACAAGTTCTAAACTTTTAGACAGTGCTTATGAAGTAGGTATAGTAGACATTCACAAATGAACAGCTTACAAAACTATGTCCTTCAACAAGAGCAGAGATGAGATGGGTGAGTCCTACTGTGCAGACATGATGTGAATGAGTCATTACCATACATGCAAAGAACTTCCTCTTAAACAGGAAACAATATTAATTATTAAAACCTTAAAACAAAGGCCACAAGGTGGCACCAAGGCATTAATTATTTAAACTAATGCATGGTAAACATCTTGATTACCAGTAAACATTAATATGTGTCTATGAGCAGCACAATATAAAATTTTTATCATTGTAATTGTACTGACCGCATAATAAAGTTATCCTGTCATTTTTCCTGCATGGCAAACGCTGCAAAAATGGAGCTAAAAAATCAATGAAGGAACTCTTTCTTCCTCCTCCCCCCATTTTAATGGCCCAGTGCTAAAAACACTATGGAACCCCTGTGCCGCCCAAAATGAAAATACATCCTTAGATGAGATCCTTGAAGGGTGTTGAATCCAAGATGGGGTGACTTCTGGAAGATTTCAGCTGTTCTGGTACTTTGGGTGCTTTGCATATGCGACATGGCACCCACCACAATCTGGGTACAAAAAGCCAAATAGCGCACCCTCGTTTGATGCCCCTGCCATGCGCCCAAACAGCAGTGTTACACCCACAGTGTAGGGTATGCTGAACCTGGAAGAATGCGTAACAATTTTGGCGTGATTTTTTACCAGGATTCCGTGTAAAAATTAAACATTTTCAGCTAAAATTGGAGATTGTTGGAAAAAAATTAATTTTTCATTTTCACAGGCTAACACAAAAAATTTGTGAAACACATGGGTTCGATATACTCACTGTAACGGACCAAGGTAGTGGATCCGCTGGGCCACCGCAAGTGGTGGTAATAGCCGTACCAGAGCGGAGTCTAAGTGGGTTGATGTTTTCACCAGAGCCCGCCGGCAAGGCGGGTTGGACTTTGCACGCGGCAGGATTCCAACCAGGTCGCCTACACATGATTCGGACTTGCTTGCGGTGGTAGCCGAGGTGCCAACGCAAAACCAAATCGGATAATCAAACTCGTAGTCAGGGCAGACCAACCAAAGTAAGGGCAGGCAGCGGAAGGTTCGTGGACTGAGAAAGTAAGCCGAAGGAACTTATCACGATTGGCAACCGGACACGTTCTAGAAGGCTTCCATCGCATAGGGGTATGGCACTATGGAATCGGCGGAGACCAGGAAGAGGTGGAGCCTTAATATAGGGTCAGCGGCTGGCATTCCTAATTACTGGCGCGCTGGCCCTTTAAATTTGACAGAGCCGGAGCGCGCGTGTCCCCGCTCCTTAGGGCGTGCGGGAGCAGAAGCAAGAGTGCGGTTAGGTGAGGGAGTGCTCCTGTGGGAGTGAGTGCGCCCGCGGATCGCGGTGCCACCTGCCCCGGGTGCAGAAGGACTTGCTGGGGCACTAGTGACACTCACTACATCCCAGGATATTTCCCTAAGGGATGTAGTTTCCAATATTATTATTATTATTATTATTTATTTTAGAGCGCCATTGATTCCAGGGCGCTGCACATTCAAGGAGGTTACAAACATAACATAAGTCAAACAAGTTCAATGCTGACAGTATGTGACAATATGGCGTCTTTTAGGAGTGTTTATTAAGTTTTAGCACCTTAGGTTGTCCACAAACCTGAAATGGTGCCTAAAGAAAACTGTAATGAAAATGAGATGCCAAAGTCCAGTAGGTGCTCCTTCTACTCTGAGGCTTGTGGTTGAGTCAAATGGTGTACTAGGGATATCTAAAAAATCTACAGAATTGTGGGAATTGATGTTGAGTTGCATCTCCCTGGTCATATCTACTATGTTCCAGTGAATAATGGATACAAATTAAAAATCTGCAAAAAAAATTAAAAAAAATTAAATTTCACCTCCACTTTGCTTTAATTTCTGTGAAACACCTAATACATTAACAAACTTCCTAAACACTGTTTTAAAAACTTAAAGGGGTGAAGTTTCTTAGCTGGAATCATTTATGGGGATTTAACATAGAGGCCCCTAAAAGCCACATCAGAACTGGTTTGGTCTCTAAAAAAATCAATGTTGCAAATTTTCTTGAAAATGTTACAAAATTACTACTTAAATGCTAAGCCTCCAAATGTCATAAAAATGACATTAACAAAATGATGCCAACCTACAGTAGACATAAGGTAGATGCTAGTTATAAACTAATTTGTTTAGACTAACTGTCTTACACGCAGAAATTCTTGATTGTTGAAAATGGCAATTTTTTCTAAATTTTCATGAAATTTTAATACTTTTTACAAATAAACAAGGATTATATGGACCAAAATTTCTTACTAACTTAAAGCACAATGTGTCATGAGAAACATTCCTTGAATCACATGGATAGGTAAAAGTGTCAAAAAGTTATTCCTATATAAAGTGACACATGTCAGACTTAAAAAAATGGGGCTCTGTCAGCAAGGTCAAAAGTGACTGCGGCAGTAAGGGGTTAAAAGAAAGTGGAATCAACTAAGGAGTGAGGGCTTGACAAAGTGCAGATAGCATGAAATGGCTGTTGGTCTGATACTTTTTCCATTCAGCTGTATACTATTTTTTAATAAATCGAAGAAAAGCTTTAGTCTATGTTCACACAGCGTAATTACGGAGCATATTTTGACGCATAATTGCGCTGCAATAAGCCTGAAATATACCCTGCAATTACAGTAATTCAAAACTCTTATTGAGAGCTATGATTACTCAACGTTTACCCCGGCGTAGCATACTCGACACAGAAAACCATTGACATGTCACGTCTTCCCATCATTTACGTGCTGGAGAGAATGAAAGTCAATGAGAGCGAGCTGTCAGTGTTTTAGAAGTACACGCTGGCCAGCATGCACTTCTAAAACACCTGGGGCCACATGCAGGGCCATTCCTAGGCTAAATTGCACTCAGGGCGAGGTGAAGAAATTTCGCCCCCACCCCATCCGTAACATAATGCGCCACAATGCGACACATTGCATCACCATCAACCAAATCTAAAATATACAAAAAGCTTTACCACAATGTGCTATGTATAAAACTACTAAATAATAGTCATACAGTTACCAAATAACACTGCTACACCAACCAGAATCCCAGGCAAATAGTGCCAGTGTCCTACTAAGACCACATATCCCCAGCACATAGTGACCAAATACTGCGACACCGTGACCACATATCACCACCACATAGTGACTGAATAATGCACAATACCATTACTGAATACAAAATTATACTACATCCTATATTTCATCATACAATGGATACCAGTTGTACACAGGCTCTGCAGACATATAAATGATTACAGTAAAGTTACATCCAGGCACTTACAGGAGACGTCTCTAAAGAGCTGTTCTTTTTCTCTTCTTCTTCTCCATTTGTCCCAGACGCCATGATGACTTCTCCCGGCCACGACTCCGCACTGTAAAATTTACAAAACAAACATCTTAGACTCCTCTTTTCGAGAGAGCCCCGAGCAAGGGACCCCCAAGCCCCCCCCTTTGGAAAAAAAAAAAAAAAAAAAAAAAAAAAAAAAAAAAAAAAAAAAATAAAACCCGCTCCTCTTTATCTGTAGATGCCCCTGTAGCCAGGTACACCCCTATAGCCAGTGATTGCCCCCTGTAGCCAGTAGATTGCCCCCTGTAGCAGTAGATGCCTCCTGTAGCCAGTAGATGCTTCGCCTGATCCCAGTAGTTGCCCCCTGTAACCAGTAGATGCCCCCTGTAGCCAGTAGATGCCCCCTTGTAGCCCGGTGATGCCCCCTGTAGCCAGGTAAAATCCCCCCCCTTGTAGTCATAAAATGCCCCCCTGTAGCCAGTAGATCCCCCCCTTGTAGCCAAAAAAAGGCCGCCCCTGTAGCCAGTAGATGCCGCCCTTTTTAGCCAGAAAGATCCCCCCTTTTTGGCCAGTAATGCCCCCTTTTAAACCCATAAATCCCCCTTGTGCCAGTAGTTTCCCCCCATTGTAGCCAGAAAGAGGGTCCTGTGGGCCAGTAGAGGGTCCTGTAGCCAGGATGTCCCCCTGTAAGCCAGTGATGCCCCCCTGTAACCAGATCCCCCCTGTACCACCAGTGGATGCCCCCCTGTAGCCAGGGGAAATGCCCCCTTTTGTACCCCAGTAGATCCCCCCCTTGTACCATAGATCCCCCTGTAGCCAGTAATCCCCCCCTTTAAAACCCAAAATTTTTAATGCCCAATACCCAGGAGTAGCAAATTTAATAAAATTTAAAAAAAATAACTCCCCTCACCAGAGTCCCCGGCGTCCAGCCCAGGATTTGGGCAGAGCAATGTAAGGGGCCGTGATTAAATAGGCCGCAAAAACCCCTGTCACGCAGCTCCCGGGGATCTATTTGGGCCGCAAGCGCCACCGAGGAGACCCCCAGCCGCAGAGCGGGGGGGGGGGGGAAAAACCTGCCCCCCCCTGCGACGAGATACTTACAGGGGAGAAGGGGCAGGAGGGAAGGGATCCGCCCCTCCCCCCTCCCTGTACCGGCAACGGCACAGCGAGTGCGTGTTTCCTGCTAAAGTGACTCCTCCGGCCCATGCAGAGTGGGGAATCCTCTGGGGGGGCCAAACGGGGCACCCACGGCACCCCCCTCGGGTGAGTGACCCTTTGGCCCCCCCGGGCCGATAAACCCCCCTCGCCCCCCTCCTGGGAAGGGGCCCTGGCCACTGTATAAAAATTTTTTTAAGGCCCAAAAACTCCCCTTTTTTGCCCCAAAGTAACCGGGATTTTTTTAGACCTAAACATTTTTCTTTACATGGGGCCCCCTAGTAAAATTGGGGCGGCCCTTACTAAAACCAAACTGCAATACACCTGTAAACCCCCCCTTTTAAAAGGTGAGTCCCGTTGACCTTTCTCACTATGCTGAAATGTCAGGCATGGTATTTTGCAGTTTCTTTGCCACAGAACATCATCGGGGCATTTTGGGGCAAAACCCAGGACTTTTGTTATATTTAAACCGGGAAAAAAAGGTTTTTTTCCATTTTTAAAACTTAAACAGTGCAGGGGCCCCCAAACCCTTTAAAATTTTTAAATTTGTTTAAAAATTTTTACAAATTTCCGAGGGGTAGAAAATCATCCCAAAATTTGATGCAGTTTGGGTTCCCGATTTCTGTTGCTAAATGGAAATTTAAAAACAAAAAAATCAACTACTTTCCCGGGCAAAAATCGCAAAAAAAATTTTTCATTACAATTTTTGGGGGTTTTTAAACCTTTCCCATTTGAAAGTCAATGAGAACACCCCCAAATAAAATCTGCGGGTTTAATCTGCAAGGAAAATTTAAAACCTGTTTCAGTTTTTACATCGGCACAAACAGGTAAATTTTAATTTTTTCCTGCGATTTTCCCTTCAAAAATGTAAAATGACATCTCTTAAGATGTCGTTTACTTTACATTGCTATTACTTTTCTGCAAGCATGCGAACATATTCTGCCTTCTAACTTCCATTCTATAAGAAGACAAGAAAAAAAATTTTTCCTTTCCTCAAAAAGCAAACTCATAAGGGATATCACATTAAGTTTTTAAAAACAAAAAGATAAAGGACAAAATTGAAGTTCTGTGAAACATTTCTCCCACAGTGAGTTTAACTCAGATCTGAAATATCATATTGGTAATGTGAATCTAAACCCCCCTTTAGCATATTGGCCCGGGGTTTAAACACAAAATATTTTCCCATAAAATTTTAAAACTTTTTGGGTTTAAAAAAAACATTTTTCTGATTCTTGTGATATTTATGGTCAAAATTATTTTTTTTAAATTTATGGCAAAGATTGCTGTAGCTTTATTTTTCTGCCAAAATAAATAAATTCTTTAAAAGTTTGTGAACCCTTTAAAAAAAAACTACTGAAGTTTCGCCAAAAAATTTAACCTAAAAAATTCATCAATTTTTTACACATCTTAAAAAGGAGATAAAGAGCAGGTTTTTAAAAACAACTTTTTTGAGTTATTTATTGAAGAAAGTGATCCAATATCACTTACCTGTAAGTGACAAAATCTATGCTTTCATTATCTGGTAAAGATCCCTTTTTGTGCAGCAAAACCGCCCTCAAAAGTTTCTAGTAAAGTTGATTGCAAAATTTTACTAGGAACCAAATTTTTAAACTCTTTTCTCTTCACAAAAAACCCTTTAAATTCCCGTTATGTTGGTTAGTTTTCTCCTATGAATTGCTTGGTGCAGAACTGCAGGCAGACAGCAATGTTCTTTTTGGAGAGCTTTTTGCAATCCTTCCAGGCACACCATTTTTTGCCAGGGTCCCTCCTTCCCGGGGGACTTACTGTTAAAAACATTAAAAATTTGCTAATGCTAGACAGAACCCTTTTGTTTTCTTACAGGTTGCCTTGGGTTTCCTCTGTGACATTTTGGACAATTTGGGTAGTTTCCAAATTTTTAAAAAGAAAAGCAGGAATTTAGGGGGCGGGGCGCGTAGCGGCCCGGCAAAAAAAATTTTCATGGACACCCCCACCTTTTTCGGGGATGCCCCGCCCCTTCAAAAAACCACAAACCCCCCTCCACCAAAAGGCCCAAAAAGGCTTTTGGGAAAAAAGTTCAGGGAGGGTGCCCTTAAAAAGCCAGGTATAC
>JAODAL010037079.1:0-40855 GCA_025379985.1 Phyllomedusa bahiana | reverse complement strand
CTGCTGTGTTTCTATGGGGAAGAAAAGGGTTTTTGGGTCAGATGTCACACCCCGGGGGAAAGGCCAAAGATGTAGGAGGGTCTGCTTTTTTTAAAGTCCCGGGCAGAAAGCATCAAGGGGCTGGGGGGAATTTGGGAAAAGGGAAATCCTGGTTGTGCATTTGTGGCTACAAAACCCCAGATAGTGGGGTTTAACAAAAAAAAAAATAGTAGCACATGGAAAAAATGTACAGTGAAAAATTTTTTAAACGGACAATTTACAGAAAATTATAGTTTAGTGGGGACAATATACTTTTTTTTTGGGTTTTCTCTTTTTTAACCAAATTTTGGGAAGGGGGTTTAGGGGAAAAGAAATCCCTTTTAAAACGGGATTTTAAAATTGAATTAAAATTTTAATTTATTCAGATATTCAGTACGTGTTTGGCCTCAACAAAAAAAAATTTTAAATTTTAATTGCAGGAAACCACTGTTTTTAATACCAAAACTCAAGGGGAAAATGGAAATTGGGTTTCCCTCCCCCCAAAAATCTTTAAATAAAATTTTAACTTAAAGAAAATCAGGTTTTTATGTTACTGCCTTTGGTACCAGGGGTTTTTTTCATCAGCGCGGGGCACTGCAAAGAGGAGTAGTGGCCTGCAACAATTTCGCCCACGTCTTTTTTTTGTCTAAAGGTTGGGAACTTGGGACTGAGGGCTTTAGATTTTGAAGTTTCCCCCCTTTAAGGACCCCCCTTTTTTTGTTTTTTTACCGTTTTTTTTCCCTCCTCGCCTTTCCAAGCCATCACTTTTTTTTTTTTCCCCTTTCATGAACTTGAGGCTTTTTTTTTGGGGGGTTTAAAAATGTATTTTCCCAATGGTGTTATTCACTTAAAAAAGAATATAGGGGAAAACCCCGCAAAAAAATTCCAAGGGGGACAAATTGTGAAAAAAAAAACGTTTTTTTTTCCCCCAGGGTTTGGGGGGGTTTTTGCTTTAAGGCTTTCAAATTCGGTCAATACAATGTTTTTTCTCCCTTTATGGTTGAAAACGCATCCGTCAATCCCAAACATTTTGGGTTTCCTTATGTTTTTTTTACCGAAAAAAAATTCCAAATTTTTTCTATTTTTTAATTTGCGCCGTGGCGCCGTTTGTGCGACCAAAAAACTTTTTTGTACAAACACCAAAGGACGTCTTGGGGGGTGAATTTTTTGGTGGGCTAAAAGTGTACTTTTTTTCGTTCATTTTTGGAATGGAATGCGACTTTTTGATCCCCTTTTATTCCATTTTTTAAGTACAAAAATGAAAAAAAAATGCAATTTTGGCTTTTTTTTTCTTCTCGGTTTTCGGGCCAGGGGGATAAATGATTTTTAAAATTTTTAAAGTTTGGACTTTTTCGGCGGGGGCGAAAAAAAAATATTTGTACATTTTTTTTTTTATTGTTTTTATTTTTTAAAAGGGGGAAAAGGAGGTGATTTGAATTTTTAATACTTTTTTTTTTTTCTAAAAAAATTTTAAATTTTTTTTTTTTTTTTCTTTAACATTGAGGCCACCTATGGTACTTGCCCCAACTAGGGGGCGAAAAGGGTCAATACAGTCAATTGAAAGGGGAATAGGCATGATTAAAACTGTCCCAAGATGGGGGGTTTCCCCCCTTTCCCTGCCCCTGCGGAGGAAATTGGGGCAAAACCAGGAAAAGGAAAGGGACAGGACCCTTTCCCCCAAGGTCCCCATTTCCGGTCCGGTGGTCGGATTTTGCAGCTATGCTGCAACGGGTCCGATACCCTGACGATCGGTCCCCGGGAAATGATCTCTTTCATTAGACCCCCCGCCATCTTTGCCGCGGTGTTGATGGGTTAAACAGCGCGGAGGGGCGACGTCCCCATTCGGCTGTAACGGCCGGGTGTTAGCGGGGGATTACCGCAAAACCCCCGGGGCGATGTGGGGGGGGGTCCGGAACGCCCCCCTGCAAACCCCATTAGGGGGCCCTGGGAGGTTACCATAGGGGTTCCAGGGTCTTTTAAGGGGGTTATAGTGAAAGGGACTAGGTAGGGGGTTTTGGGTCGCCCCTGGGTAGAGGGCACAGGTCGAGGCACGAAGTCCAAACAACAAAAAATTTAGTTTTTAAAACTGACCGACCGTTTTATTGCAGTTTGTGGTACAAAAAAACGAAATAAACAAAAAAAAATTCCTAGCCTGTCCGGCTCTAACTAAAATCGGGATTCCTTTATCACAGTGCCGCCCAAAAAACCAGTCCCCCAAAACAAAACCCTTTTTAAATGTACCCAAAAAATTTGCTCCCAAGGTTCTGGGGCAGTTTCCCGCCCCCGGCCCCTGAGAGAGAAAAGGGGTGTCTGCACTCTGGCCTATATGAGGTGGACCACCTGGGCCCTAATTAGACAGCCCAAGCCCCGGGGATTTGCCCCCATTTTAAAAGGGGGGGCCCACCCTCGAATCCCCACTCCAGAAAACCCGCCCTTCCCAAATGGGTTTTACAAAACCCCTTCACATAGAGATCCTTAATCTCTGAACTTCTTTTCTGGTTGCTCTTTCCCTGGCAACAAAAGGGTTTATCGGGGGCAGATTTTCCTTCCCTCTAGGGCCCGGGCCAGCACTCTTTCAAAAATAGGAAAATATTGTATTTTTATTTTTAAAATTAGGGGTATTAGATTACCTTATATTTTGGGTTCATGACATTTGAAAATTATTTACTTTAAACCCATTTTTTAAAACCTGTGAAATGTATCAGCCCTTTCTGGGGGCGTGATGTTTGCACGAAAAATTTAAAAAACCTGGATCCGTTTTAAACTGACCCAAATTTTGCAAATGGGGAACCATTCAACATGGAAATGAGTCGTGCTTACTGAGCAACCCCCTCCTGGGGTAGTTGTGGGGGAAAATTAAAAGAAAGGGGGGTGGGGATAAAAGGGAGCTACTAGTGCAGTAAAAGGAAGTGTGGGGGGAAAAAAGGTCAGGGAGGCTGCCGATCGGGGTCCCCCTCAGAAAATTTTTCCCAGTTTGGCGGTTTGGGGGGAAAGGGTCAGCTAAAAAATAGCGTGCTGCGGAAAACCTACCCCTTTTACCCCAAAAGGGGGGGTTTAGGATGCGGGCCCGGGGCTAGGGGTTGCTAAAGAAGGGGACCCCATTTTTGGGGGGAAACAGGGCAATTTTGCCCAAAAGACGAGGAAATCTTTCCAAACAGAAATGTTTTTTACCTGGGCCCAAGTTCGAAAATTTTAAATTTTGTTTTTGAAGATTATTTGGGGGGAGCCCGTGTCATGGTGCTTTTGGGGAAACCAAAGGACAAATTTAGGGTGGGTGGAGTGTCCTTAAAAATGATTTCAGGGACTTAGGCAAAAAGCTTAAGGGAAGGACCTCCAAAATAGTATTTTCAGAAATACTACCTGTATCACGAGGCACCGGGAGATTAGGGAGGTGAATAAGGGACTCAACATTTTTGTAGGAAAGAGGGATTTGAGTTTTTGGGAAAGGGACTTCGTCTTGGCCAGATTTATGGAAAGGACGGGGTGACTAAAGGGGAGGGTTCAGCTGTTTTGGGGGAGAAAATGGCCAGGAAGTTGGAGGAGTTTTAAAAACCCCTTAACGCCCACCTTTGATTTTGTGTGGTGGTGCGGGGTTTTTGTCTGCAGCGATTTTTGGGCGGTGCTGAACATCGGGTTTGGGCCCCCCGGGGCCGCAGCATTGCTGGGATCGGGGCTGTATACACACCCCTGACCCCAGAGCATCTGTGCGGCCCGGGAAGGGGGGGGGATCCTCCCGTTTCCCTGGTGCTTTACCCTTTGATTTCTGCATTACCACAGCGCAATCAAAGGGTTTCCCGCTTGTGGGTGATCGGAATGCCCCGGGGCCCCAACAGAGCCAGGAAAGGCTTTTCCGTCAGCCTGGGGGCTAGAGGGCCCCAGGTGTTGTGTAACAAGCCGTGGCCGGAACACGTGTGCTACTGATCAGCCTGTGTCGATGAACGATTATAATGTATTTGATTTTGAATTGCTAATTCATTCAAATAAAAAAAAAAAATAAAACTGTTTTCCCTTAGGGGTTTAAAAAAAAAAAAGTAAAAAATCAGAATAAATGTAAAAAAAAAAAGAAAAAAAATAAATTTAAAAAAATAAATAAATATTTAAAAAATAATTGTGCATATATTACACACAAAAAAAAATACACTATTAGGTTCCAAACGACCGGAATAACGGAGAATTAATCTAACAAATTTTTAAGTGTAAAATGTGAATGGTGTAAAAAAAAAAAAAAAAAAAATTGTATTTAAATAAAAATGCAATTATTTATGTGAACTTAAACTATTCCCCCATAAAGTAAAAAACGTCGCAAATAAAGGGCTTTATACCAAAGGTCATTGAAAAACAAAAAAGTTACAATGTTAACGCAAGGAGGCAAAAAAAATAAAAAAATTTTTCTGGTCATTAAATTTTTCAGCTTTTGGCTTAAGGGGATAAAAGATAGTGAAGATAGAAAGCTTGGAATTAGTTATAAATCAGGGCGTGGAGGGTAGTAATAGTTAATAACGACAGGGTTAAAAAAATGAAAAAACCAAAAAATTTTTTAATTGCTTGTTGACCAATGCCAGGGGTTTTACCAACAAAAAAAAATGAAAGGCTTTTATTTAATGTCCCAAAATTTTAAAAAATGACATAGTGGGGATAACTGAGAAAGGGTGGGATGAGACCTATTTACTAGGGGGTTAATTTCAGGGTTAAAAGTTTATTTAAAAAGATTGTAAAAAATTGGGGGGGGGGGGTTTTGTTTTTAAAAAAACCTTTTAAATTTTTTAATAATCTTTATTTATTTAAACCCAAAAATATTCCGCGCACTTTGCAAAATTTTTTTGGGGTTTTAAATTTCAGGACAAACCAGACATTACTAGTAAAAAACTACTTACAGTTTAGACAAGGGGGTTGGGGGAAAAATGCCCCAAAAGCTTACCCAAAATTTTTAAAGTGGCGAAGGGTTTAGGGAAATGCTCGTTTTAAATTTTGGGGCCCGCCCTTTTTGCATAAATAAAGGGTTGTTTTTCTTTAAAAAGTGGATGAACCTGCCCCCCAGACCGTAATCTATTACCAAAAAAGGCCTTTGAGTGCCCAAGTTTCAGGGATTAAAAAAAAAGTGGGAAAGGGTGGGAAATTTGGGGGTTTTTTTGGGAGGCCTGCCCTTTAAAAAGAATTTTTTTCTCAGGGGACACTTAAAAAACCCTTTAGGGTTATGAGTGTGCTTGATTGTACAGGGTATCTTGTTTTTTTCCAGGGTAAAATTTGGGCAGCCTGAAAAAAAAACTTGGAGATGGCCGGGAGGGGTTTTTTATGAATGTGGGTTTTTTAAACTCGTTTATCAGGGCCGGGGGAAAGGGGGGTAGACAGGAGGGGGGGAGGGTAGGTAGGAAAGGGGTGAGCGCTATGGAGAGCTTTAAAGGGGGGAGAGTGAAAGGGTTTTTTTTGATAAGGGCAAGTGGGCAACCAAATGTAGTGCCCGATACAGAGTAGAAGCATCGTATAGGCTGGAAAAAAAGAAAAAACCTGGCTCTGCTTCGGGCAGTTGAAGAGGGGGGAGTTTACAGAGACGGAGGGATTAAAGATGGAGTTACTTTGTAAGGGGAGAAAAGAATAAGAGGTAATTAGAGTTTGATTTTGTATTCGCAGTGAGAAAAGGACAGTTTTTGGAGTGTTCTTGAGGTGCAGGTGAAGGAGTGGGCAAGAGTTTGGATATGGGGAGAAAAGGGAAAAGATCAAAATCTAGGAAAACCCCCAAGACAGTGGCCTGTCCCCTGGGGAGTCATGGTGGTAGCACACACTGAAACAGAAATAGCTGGGTGTGGTCGGTTATTAGATGGTGGGATGACGAGACGTCCAGTTTTAGTGAGGCTTAGTTTAAGGTAGAGAGAGGACATGTCACTGGTGTTTTGTAGCAGGGAAGGGGGTGTGTAAAGGGAAAAGGGGGTATAATTTTGGGGGTCATGCGTGGGGATGGTACTGAAAACCAAAACTGTCTTTTGGACCAATGGGGGGGTGTGTAGATTGAAAAGAGGGGGACCTAGAACCCATCCTGGGAACCCCAAAAGCAAGAGGGAGAGGAAATAGAATGGAAATGATTAATGAAGGAGGGGTCAGGGGGGTAGGATGAAGCCGAGAAAAGGTTCCCGGGGCCCAAAGGCATGGTGTGAGGAGAAGAGGTGATTCAACAGGTCAAATGTTGCAGGAGATCCAGAAAAATCAAACAATAAGTATTCCCTGAGTTTTAGAGTGAGGAGGGGAAATTTTGGGCTTTTGTAGGCAGTTTTGTGGAGTGTAAAGGCGGAAACCTGATTGTAGAGGATGGAGAAGAGGTTGGGAGAGAGGTGCGATTGGCAAGAGAAAACCAAACGTTCCGAGTTTTTGAGATGAAAGGCAGGGTTAGGATTTGGGCAGTAAAATTTGCAGCAAGGGGGTCCAGAGTGGACTTTTTAAGTAAAGGGGTTATGATGGCGTTTTTAAAGGAGGATGAAAAGATTCCAGTGGAGAGAGAGGTTACAGATGGCAGTTAGGTGAGAGAGGACAGCTGGGAAAATGTACAGGAAAAGGTGGGAGGGAATGGGGTCACTAGTGCAGATGGTGGGGCAGGCAGACAGGAGAAGCCTGGACACTTCTTCTTGTTGTCAGGTCTGGACCTGAGAGCAGACTAGAGGACGTGCGGGGAGGGACAGGATGGGTATTACTTGGGGATTGAGATGGGAAGTATTACTGGATAGTGTCGATTTTGTCTTTGAAGTGAGTGGCCAGGTTTTCAGCACAGAGGTCAGTGACCGGGACCTGAGCTTTAGGCCTGAGGAGGAGGGGAAAGTGTCAAACAGTTGTTTTGGGTTGTTGGGTTGTTTTTTTAGTTTTTGCCTCCTTGCGTTTCAACAGTTGTTACTTTTTTATTTTTTCAATGATGCAGTTGTATGGGCCTCGTTTTTTTTGCGACGAGTTGTACTTTATGGGGGAATAGTTTAAGTTCACGTATAAATAATTGCAGAATTTTTTTTATTTAAAAAAAAATATTTTTTTACATTTTTTTTTTTTACACCATTCACATTTCGCACTTAATAACTTGTTAGATTAATTCTACAGGTTATTGCGGTCATGTGGATACCTAATATGTGCAGGTTTTTTTGTGTGTGTAATATATGCACAATTATTTTTTATTAAATATTTATTTTTATTTTATTAATTTTTTTCATTTTTTGCACTTTTTCTGGATTTTTTTAACCTTTTTTTAAATGTTGTGTAATGGGCTGTGTAATGTTGAGATGAGGGAAGTGAAATATTCTTGTTTGGTGCAGTGAAGGGCAGTGTGGTAAATCCTGAGCATGAGTTTGTGGTGGAGAAAGTCTGCAGGTAGCATTGACTTTCTCCACAGACGCTCAGCACACCTGGACCATCACTGCAGAAAGCAAGTCTGAGGCATGTCTCAAGGTTGCTGATGTCTCTGGTGGTTTGCTGTGTAAGTGGTGCCAAAGTGTCCAGAGAGTTTAATTGTAATGTTTGACAGCCAGGTCAGGAAAGGAGACGGAAGAGATTGGGGACAGTGAGGACTGTAGGATGTCTGTGAGTTCCTGAGTGTTGATGGAGCAGAGGTTTCTGAATGTGTGATGGGCAGCTGTGTCCAGAGAAGGCTGAAAGTTAATAATAGGGAAGGAGATAAGGTTATGATCAGAGACCATATAAGGAGAATTAGTAAAGTTAGAGTTTGAGGAAAGACAATGGAAGACCAGATCAAGAGCGTTCCCATCGTTGTGGGTAGGGGGAATCTGTGATTTGAGAGAGGCCAAGGGAAGATGTAAGTGAGATAAACTGAGAGGCAGAAGGAGACATGGGGTCGTCAATGGGGATGTTGAAATCACCCATTATAAGTGTGGGTATTTCAGTAGAGAGGAAATGAGAGAGCCATGCAGAAAAATGATCTTGAAACTGGTGGGGTGATCTGGGGGGGTCTGTATACAACTGTCACTCAGAGAAAGTGGCCAAACACGTCTGAGGGTGTGAACTTCAAAGGAGGGGAAAGTGAGAGAGGGTGTGGGAGGAATGATCTGGTAAGTGCTGTTCTCATATTTGGGGTGTGGATAAAGTGTAGGCTGCCATAGGTGAGAAGGAAGCCATTTCAGATTGCTGGAGTCATGTTTCTGTGAAAGCTGGAAGGTTGAGAGAGTTTGAAAGGAACAGGTTATGAACAGCAGTGAGTTAGTTACAGAGCGAGAGTTCCAGTGCGCACATTTAAAGGGGACAGGAAAAGACATACAATGAATAGCAAGCAGGTTAGAAGAATTTCTATGGAAGCCAGAAGAGGAGGTGGGATTAGCAGTAAAGGGCGGTGGGCAGGGGTTAGGAGAGATGTCCCCTGCAGCGAGAAACAGGAGAATGAAGAGTGGTGGTTCAGTGATGAATATGAGCGGCATTTTTGTGGCACCATGAAAGCAGGTGGGTTGGGGGAGTAATAGTAAGTGAATAGTGCATGGGAAGTGTGCATGGGTGAGGGAAGGAGAGAGGAGCTAATGTGGACAGAATTCTCAGGGGACATGACTGGTCGGTAGGCTAGGAGGGAAATGGCTGCAAGGTAGATTGCAACAGTGAGCATGGTGAAAAAAGGTCTACTTTAAAGAGACCAGTTACTCACATGAAAGGCGAAATTTCCTGGCACCTTCTTCCCACTTCTGTCCATTTCATATTTCGTCACTTCAAAAAGCTGGGACTTAAAAAAAACTGGCAATTAAAAGACTGGCATAGCAGACCCAGGTTTAGCAGACCTGATGCCTCCAATATATAGTGTGTGCAGATCACTGATTACAATCAGTGAATCAAGGTGACAGAAATGGGTGGAGTTACAAGAGGATAGAGAGAGGAAAGACTTCAGAGGTATATGGTGTATATCCTTTGATAAACACAGAAACAGGGGGTAATTATTAGGAATAGAACTGGGGGTTCACTGCAGTTTAGACATACCATAAAACACAGGACAATGAAATATAACTGAAGCTAGGATGAGTTGCTGGCACTTGTAGTACAATAGTACATACCATAAAACACAGAACAATGAAATATAAAAGAACCTATAATAGTTGAGAACCACGGCACACCAATCCAATTCTGATATTATGCAAATAATATGTTTTTATTTTTCACAACTACTATATGTTACCTGGCCAAGTTTGACCTCACCACTGAGTACCCACTAAGGTGTGTGTTACCCTATACCCTGCTAGATATATATAAAATCCTGTCTGAAGCCAACACTGCGGGAAGATATAGATGCAGTAAATTAACATGTGGAGTTATTATGGGTAGATATACATGACCTAATAACACAGATAAAATTGTATTAGGAGTCTGTTATAGTCCACCAAATATAACAGAACTCATAGAAGCTGTCCTCAGACAAATAGATGAGGCAGCTAATCACTATGAGGTTTTTATTATGGGCGACTTCAACTACCCAGATATAAATTGGGAAACTTAAACCCGTGGCTCTCATAAGGGATACAGGTTTTTGTCAATAATAATAATAATAATAATAATAATCTTTATATAGCACCAACATATTGTGCAGCACTTTACAATTTAATGCCTTGTGATATGCAGATGCTTTGTAGTGGGCTAAAAGGCAATCAAAACACTACACACCTTAACTGGTGCTCTCCACAAGGAGAGATGTTCCTCTTCTCTCAGCCACTCATTGC
This sequence comes from Phyllomedusa bahiana, assembly GCA_025379985.1. Taxonomy (NCBI): domain Eukaryota; kingdom Metazoa; phylum Chordata; class Amphibia; order Anura; family Hylidae; genus Phyllomedusa; species Phyllomedusa bahiana. The sequence goes on along the minus strand of JAODAL010037079.1, from coordinate 31,160 downwards.
CTCCCAACCCGGTACCCGGCCGGCCCCATTTACTTGCATTGTCTCCCCGCGCATACAATACGATCATATTGTACACACGGGGAGATGACACGTAATCCATAGCTCTCTATGAGAGCTATAATTTCCGGAATTGTGGCGCGCATTTCACCGCGTTTAAAGCACAATATGTGGTGAAATGCGCACTGAAATACGCGGCAAAATAAGCCGTGTGAACATACCCTTAATGTGGACTTGACCTGACAGAGTAACAAAGGTTCAGGTTGGGGACACCTCGGAAATAGTAACCACAATATAATAAATTTCCAAATATCCTTCAATAGAGTGTTTTGTTGAGTAGCCACAAAAACATAAAATTTTAGAAAGGCTAATTTCAATCTGCTATGAGAGGACCTTAACCGCTTTAACTGGGATAAGGTCTTCAAAAAAAACAGAACAGATGAATGGGAGATTTTTTAAACCATCTTAAGCGCTAACTGTGTAGAGGTACATACCTTATGGAAATAAATTTATTAGAAACTGGAAAAAAAACAGTGTGGATCAACAAAGATGTAAAGGAGGCAATAAACAAAAAGAAGGCATTTAAGCTCCTTGAAAAGGAGGGCATGAAAATCACTAAAAAGCTATAAGGAAAAAATTAAAACATGTAAAATAATGACAAAGAAAGCAAAGCTCGAGACGGAAAGGCACTAAAAAACTGAAAATGTTGGCCCTTTGAAAAGTAGTGAGGGAGGTATTGTAGAGGGAGATGAGGCGAAAGCAAGTCTATTAAGCATTTTTTTCTCCACTGTGTTTACCGGGCAAAATGACATTCCTGTTGATGGGCAGAGGGATAAGCTAAACTCTACCTTAAATGTTTCTTATCTAACCCAGGAAGAAGTGCAGCTCTGCCTTAAGATTTAAACAGACAAATAATCAGGTTCTGATGGCATACACTCCCGTGTCCAAATCAAATTAGGTTTTATGATAGACCGGCCCCTATTCTTAATATTTCTGGACTGTATAGTAATGACGTATGTTCCAAAGGATTAGCGCATAGCAAATGTGGTGCCAGCATCAAAAAGTTGTTGAAAAGGGATCTTGGAAACTATAGGCCGGTAAGTTTAACCTCTGTTGTAGACAGATTGTATGAAGGTTTTCTAAGAGATGCCATACTGGAGTATCTAACTGAAAATAAATGTATCACTCCGTTCTAGTATGGGTTTATGAAGGACATAAAAGTGTGGTAAGTAAAAGGCTTAGACTGAGGGAGAATATTTGCAAGTGGGTAAGTAACTGGCTCAGTGATAGAAAACAAAATGTGGTGATTAGTAGTACATACTTGGACTGGATCCCTGTTACTAGTGGGAAACCACAGAGGTCAGTATTGGGCCTTATTTTGTTTTATATATTCAATAACCACCTTACAGAAGTTTTGCACAGTAGAATATCAGTATTTACTGATGATTCTAAACGGTCTAAAGTAATTAACCCAATATGGGATAATGTTCCAGTACACAGGGATCCGGATAAGTCGTAGGCCTGGGCAGAAAAGTGGCGGATTAGGTTTAACAGGGATAAAAAGAAAGAGAAAGAAAAATCAATTCCTTGATTACTTGTTAAATGAAAAAACTCTGGGTAAAAGGGACATGGAGAAGGACTTGGGAATATTAGTGGACAGTAAACTTAATTGTAGCAGCCAGTGTCAGACAGCTGCTGCCAAGTCAAATATGATCATGGGGTGTATTAAAAGAGACATAGGTGCACATGATGAGAACATTGTTCTCCCATAATACAAATCACTGGTCAGACCACACATCTAACATTGTGTAAGATTTGAGCACTAGGGCATAAGAAAGACATTGTAGAGCTTTAACAGGTTCAGAGGCAGGCAACGAAAATAATAATAATAAGGATTGGGTGGACTGCAATACCCATAAAGATCAGCAAATTAGGGTTATTCAGTTTAGAGAAAATATGAATTTGGGGTGACATACAGTGGGGAAAAAAGTATTTAGTCAGCCACCAATTGTGCAAGTTCTCCCACTTAAAAAGATGAGAGGCCTGTAATTGACATCATAGGTAGACCTCAACTATGAGAGACAAAATGAGAAAACAAATCCTGAAAATCCCATTGTCTGATTTGGAAATAATTTATTTGCAAATTATGGTGGAAAATAAATATTTGGTCAGCATAGGCTAGCCTCCAGCTCACAGGAATAGTCAGACGGCAGGACATGGAGCTGATAGCTATTGGTGCCCTTTCTTCAATAGTTTTCAACTGTATGCATCTCCTGAGGATGTGCATACAGTTGCAGAGATGCAGCAGGTCTGAGCATGCACTCAAGGGACGGATGCTGCCGAGGTGTACCGCCCCCCCCCCGCTGCCCCACGCATAGGCTACGCCTCTGTCTTGCCGCTAAATTAACCATATTAAATGTGAAACCATCACTTCGAAAAGGGTGGCTATGACCCTAATGAGACCTCTACCCAGGATAACTCCTGTATATGTCCTGACACAATTTCTCTGGGTTCAAAGTCACAGGTTCATCAGGTTCATATATTTGGTCACAGTATGGCTGCAGAATCAGATCGCTATCAATGTTAGACACTCGGATGATAGTGGAGTATGAAAGAATATGCAGTTATAGCTCTCTTAAATATCTTTATACACACCTCTCCTCAATAACAGTACACACCCCCTAATTACTGGTGAAATATAAGAAAGGTGAGTAAACTTGCTTACCAATAATCCAAGCAAAGTGACATTCCCGGCAACACATATTGGTTATTCAGCGTCCCGGAAGTGCGCACTGCACATCACAATTCATGTCATGCCCAATAGCTATATTGCATTCAGTAAATGCCAGATAGACAACGCTTTTCCCCTGGGTTCAAAATCACAGGTTCCTCAGGGGACCATATGGTGTATTTAGTCCAAGGATGGCTCCATAATAGGAGCACTCTCCGTTTTTGATATGTGGATGATAGAGCAGCAGCAGGACATACAGCACATGGGATCTTATTAGAGTCAGCCACCTCCAGTGGAGCCTCCCTTTTTGGGATGATGCCTCTATGTTTATTTTTTCATTGTTTTTGTCCCGTAGCTCCAGTTCCTTTTATCTTGTCACACATCACTGTTTTAATGAGATATTGGAATCTAAATGTGATTATATATGTAAAACTAACCTTTTTTTGTGTGTTAGTGGGGGAGGGATTGATATATCCACATTGGTACCCTAAATTTGGATCTTTTTTCTTCCCCATTTGAAGCATTTGATTTATACTTATTATTGATTTGAACAGTGAATTTTTGCTTTAAAGGGGATGTCTCGCTTCATCAGTTCGTGTGTTTCCTTGTACTTTCAGTTTCTCAGTTCCTAAAACCAGGGGCGTTTCTTCCCCTCCCAGCTGTATGTTTCTTAACTGAGGGGGATGACATCATCCCCACCTTCACTGTTCATGCTCGCTCCCGAGTCAGTATGTTTGTTTGAGATCAGTGGGAGGGAAAAGCACATCCCCCCCCCCTCTGTCACTGTGTCGTTCCTCTCCCTATGAAGTCTTATTTTGTAAGAGCTGTTTGTTTACTTACCACAGGCCTGCATTCAGTGTAGACAGTCTTATATGAACTCAGAGCACTGATCTCTTCTCCTTACAGCTGGAGGTTTGTTACAGTTGAATCAAGTCTTCTGTGAACTCCAGAGCAGCACAGATCTGTCTCCTTCCTATGTTTACACACAGGAGCATTAGGCACTGAACACAATTCTGCTATTTTCTGATTGTAGAAGCAGCTGCAGTGTTACTGTGCAGCTCCTGGCTGTGCAGAGTGAAATCTTGCCGGCCCCTTATTCTGAGTGAGAGAGGCAGGAATGCACGCTCCCGTGAATACGACCGGGGGCCAGACAGAATGTAAATTAGTAGAGCTGTCAGCCAATGAAATGAAAGGAGGGCAAATCCGACCAGCACTGGGGAACAGTGTTTACAGAAAATGAAGATAAGTAAGACAGTGAAAACAAGACAGCTTTGCTAATGACTTCCAATTGCAAAGTTGCTTGTTTTCACTGTCCCCTTATTCTGAAGACCATTTAATGTAATGATACAACCCCTTTAAGCGGTAGTACTCTAGAGAGACGATACTAGACTGCCAATTACTGCACATACCTCACTAATACAGATATTTTACTAGTAAATTATAATTGGTTGGATGTTCCAGTCAATAACATGTCAGTCATTGTAGTTCTGCAGTGTCTGTGACATTATTTGCCGAGTGTGGTTTCAAGCAATGTCCCATGAAAAACCATTGAATGGTGACAATATTGTATACAAAGACCATTTATAACTTGAGGGATCACAGTCTACTTTCCCGGAGGATAGATTAGTTTCCATAATGGGGCAGTGTCACATACAAACTCACCAGCACGTGACATGGGGGCCACTGTAATGGAGCTGGTTTATTTCCACTCAGTTCTATTTGCACTCACCTCTCAGGTGGCAAATCGATCATAAATCACACCCCAGGACAGTTCAAAGGTACTGCCAAAATATTCTGCCGTCACCATCTTCCATCAATAGTCAAAAATAAAATGGAAATCGGAGGGAAGGGCCCCAATATGCAAATGTCACCTACCAACAATTGCAGGGTTAGTGAGAATTGCACTGCTCTCCAGCAGTTACAGGGTTAAAACACTTCTATAAGGTTATGGGTTCTTACAGAAAACAAGAGCTAACTTATTAAAATTTTATATTTTTAACTCCTTAACGACCGCCCACCGTCTTTTGGCGGTGGACATTTCAGGTTGTTCGTCTGCAGCGACGTCTTTTGGCGTCGCTGCAGACATCTTGCATAGCCCAGCGCCACAGCAGCGCTGAAAACGGGGCTGTACTACACAGCCCTGTTCCCAGCACAGCTTCTGTAAGCGCCAGGGAGTGGGGGAAACCTCCGCTCCCTGGTGCTTTAACCCTTTGATTGAAGCAGTTCGTCACAGCAGCGCAATCGATGGGTTTCCCTGCTCTGTCGGGTGATCGGGACACCCGGTGACCCGACTGAGCCCGCGGAACGGCTGCACAGTCAGCCCTAAAAACATATGTTCTGGTATTTACTACTTTTCAGGCGTTCGGATTAAAGAGTTAATAGTAAAAACTTACATAGAGTACAAAAATACAATGAATATGATACAATAAAATGACATATATACAACAGATATAAAATAAAACGAAGAAAATCACAGAAAACTTCCAACTTACAATGGAGACAATCTTCTGTTCAATGGGACAAGGAGAAATGGAACACAGCTCAATCAGCAATTGAACCCCAAACTGTGAACAATGATTCGGGACTGGACAGTGTATTTTATGAGCCACTCAGCCATCTCGGGTTTCCATACCTCCCATAAGTTAATTATGGTAATTAGTATGTACCTAATTGGCTAGGAATATGATAAGGTGGGCGGACACTCATCCTTAATGAGGAGGGCTACACACTCGCCCACTAGATGGCATCCACAGGCTATTATTTAGTTTTGCACCAGAGATTTGATTCTGACCTATTTCCTGACCACGTTGAACCTTTTCTTGGAATACGCTTTATCACCCAGTTATATCTGCATTTATGGCAAGGCCTGGTCAAGGGGCCTATCTGATTTTGGGCCCACTATAAACAAAAGCTGTGTCAAAGACAGAGAGAATGCCAGCACTGGGCAATGTAAACAGGAGCTAATACACCATATCCCATCAAGAAAATGTAGTGCATGGGTAGCTCGTTGATCTCTATGGGTATCATGTAATAATATCCTCAGGTGGCACTGCAGGGGAAAAGAACACTTGCTGCCTCGTTCTCCTGCAATTTACAGCAAAACATCATTATATATTTATGAAACCAACAAAAAGGTAGACAAAAGCAGACAACCTCTTTGAAGGTGTTTATAGACAAAGCTAAATAAAGGGGTTGTCTGGTTCTTTTTTTAATTAGACTCACAATGGGCTACAATGTATTTATAGACTTTATTAATGTTACCCAATTTTTTTGGGGGTTTGTAGGTGTTTATTTTTATTTAGGGCGCCGTTCCCATGTTGGGGGAAGTTACCAACATTGGGGGGTGTCACCCCGTATGCCCCGGTATTCCAAATTTACATGCGGGAGGAACATATATCGGCCGATTAGGAAACTGAGTCAGACGCATGAGTCTGGATCAAAATTCACGTTCATGTTCAAGCAATTCTGCACAAGCAAAGCATTACCACACATATTTGTATAAACTGCAATCAAGATAAACGCAGGCGCAGTACAGGAGAGAGGAACGGATGTATGTCCATACTTTAGGCACAGCTTTTAGTACAGTTTTTGGTCCCCACGTTGGTCTATGGGGAAAAAAGTCTTAGCCACAACTTCTGTGATTTTTCCATGAAACGAAAACTTCAGGAAAGGTGAGACAATAGTGGGGTCACATCTTGAAGAAAGAACAGATAACAACGTGGTCACATCCTGAGCCATCTTAGCTTCTTCATTTTTGCTGCATCTTTTTCCACAAAATGGATTCCGCTCAGCTGAAATGCCTTATAAGGAGAAAAGCTTGGATTTATAAATTATACATATAACACAATATTGATTTTCAAACCTCCTACTTCACCAATCCCCCCTAAAGACCAAGATTTCTCTCCACTGTCCCTATTGTCCTTCCTGAAAACTAAGAAAAGCATAGGAACTTTGGGAAAAATGCTCACACTGGGGGTTAAAGGGTGTGGGATTTCTTCCGAAGAATTGTGAAGGAAACCCCTCTAAGGGGGAATTCAACACGCAAACTTCCAGGTGACTACCTAACAGTGATGAGGTTTTCCCCTAGATCTGTCCCCTTCAAATCAGAGCAATGACTCTTGGTTAATACTTATGGGGGTTCTTGGTAAGGAGGGGATCTGGAGGGATGTCTGGTAGGTGTATCTTTCATCACACATCAGAGGCTCCTGTTCGTGCATAAGGAAAGTTCCTGAGTGGCTCCTCCCGCACGCTATCTGGTCCAATAGATTTTTGTAGAGGAGGGAAATGCAAGCTGAACAGTACATAACCGTCAGCACACATATATAACTAGGTAGTACCATGCACAACCTGCTTGTACCAGCGACTCCAGCCTCCAGTCCAATCAGTCAGCCAGGAGGCCCAAGAAGTGTCCACTCCTGAGTTCTCCTTAAGTTCCTTGGACAGACTCTTTATCTTACCTAGGGCGATAGTGATTTTTCCATTCACTCCTGTGTTGTAATTAATCCAGTCTACATTCTTATTAATTTGAACTTGGGGAATATATCACAAGCATCAAATGAAAAGGTTTGCACACTTTGATTGATGTCCATCCAAAAAACTTACCCAAAGCTTTAGCTACGGTTTTAAAACTTATAAAAAGGATATATAACAATCATTTTTGTCACTGGGTCCCTTTTACAATGAGAGAGAAAGCATGGATCCGTGGGCTTTCCCTCAATTTTCACCGACGTGGGGCGGTAATCAGGATAACAGTGAATGGGCTTCAAAAAAATCTGGGCTCCTAGGCAACTTCCTACTTTATATGCCTCTTTATGTACACTCGGTCTCCATGGTTTTGAAATCATGCCGTTTCCCCTGTGGATTCTGAAGACAAGCAGAGACTGCATGCATGCAAATTAGACAAACTCTTTAGACAATTCAATCACAATTTCGTACAGTCCTGTACCTATTTTCCCTACTCTTGCTCCTGACCTCACAAACACAGAAGGAGGCTTCCCTAACAGTATATCAAATGGGGTTAGGACATGTTTTGCTTGTGGGGTGTGCTAACGTGCTATAGAACAATTGGGAGAAGGTCTGGTGCCATAGGCGCTAGGGGGGACTCAGCAGTCATTTTTGACAACTTATTCTTGAGAGGTACCCATCCATTCTCTCTACCTTCGCAGAAAAGCTTTATGGGATGGTAGGGTGTGGAGGCCCAAATCTACCCCTAACCATGTTCCAAAGTTCTCACGGAAAAACAGGAGGAAGAAGGAATGCTGGACCCTCGGTCTGAACTCGATCAAGAGGGGACTCCAAATCGACAAAGCTATTTCAGTAATCAACTTCTTTGCCTGTTACTTTGGAGGTCATGGTTGGGTTCACTGGGTAGGCTTCTGGCATCTGAAAACATGTCTATTGCAAACCAAAACATATTCTATACTTCCGCTCGTTAGGACATCTGGTTGTGGTCCACTTTAATCCTTTTGGAAGGGGTTATTCTGGCTTCGCCAAGTGCTGCAGGGAAACTTGAGCAGTTGGGGAAGGGAAGGGTTTGCAGGTGGTAGCAGATAGAAATCTTAAAACAAAAAAAAAAAAACAAATTACATGCTGATTGAGGCTGCAATCATTGGAACCTGATTCCTTGGAGCATGGTACATTCGCACATAGCTGAGTGCCTGATTCTTTCCACGATGAGTTGCTCCATCGGGCCCAGGCTGCCAATGGCAGGGATACATTTTCCGTCTAGGTAAACAGACAAGGCATTTGCACTTCCAATTTCCTCTTCTCGTGTGTTGCTCCATCTTTATTCCCACTGTTGCTTATCTTTGCAGTTGCCAGATGTTGTTTTTGCTGATATTTCTTTCTTGAGGAGGGAACAGACGCGGCTTCCAATCTGAGGCTGGAGTTATCAGTTCTGTTGTTTAATGAATTCCTTCTTCTGAGCTCTGCGTGGTTACCATAATGGGATCAGGATCCGCCACTTGGATGACACTACACCATGAGCTGCTGACTTTGCAGGCTGGTCTGCTGTTCTGGTTTCCTAGGGTCATGTTTGTCTTTCACTTTGCCATGGGCATTAACCTTTAAGATGGCTACCTTTGTGGGGCGAGTCTCAAAGTTGCGGCCCATTAGAGACCTTGATCTGTACTGCAGCTTGACTGGGGTTCTCGCTGCTGTGATGAATCCTAGATTTTTCACTGAGAGTCCAAAGTCATGTGCTATGAAATAGGCATACCCTTGAATCACAGTACCATATATTGGATGTCTTTCCTTTGGCCATTTTACAGGCTTCGCCAGAGATTGTAATTCAGCAACTTGAGCTGAAAAGGAATGTGGGCGGCAGTGCTTCTCGCCATAAGGATCTCATTCTTCTGTGGTTATTTGCAAATCCTGTATGAAAGTCCCTTCTTCAGTAGCATATCTTTGATCATCAGTCCAGAGATCAGGAATCTGCATGGGGATCTCTCGGTCAACACTGTGAATGGGGCAGCAGATCTGATCTAGTTGTAGGCTCTTCAAACAATCTGTTAGTCACTCATCTTCTGGGTATAGTCCCACTTCTGTTCTTCCCCCATGTGTAGTGGAAGAGAGTGGCCTGGGTGAGGGCCAGCAGTAAAGAGCATGTAAGCATAGATGGCGCTGATGAGTTCATATGCTTCGGCGAAGGTCTGCTGTTAGGACTGCAGCAAGGGGTCAGGGGGGGGGCATAGGGGGCCTGAATAAGGTACTCATGTCCCAGGACTGATTGCTCTGCGCGTCTTATCAGTTATTATTGTGCGGCGAGTTGTACACGCCTTCAAGCAGTTGGGCGAGCTGTCCTGAGCAAACTGGATACAGACGTGATGAATAGTATCCCAAGGGGCGTTGGTTTCCCAGCATGGTCTTGAGTGAGGACTCCAGAGGCGTTTACTTGGTGATGTACAGGGATATTAGGACACCAACGTTTAGTAAGGTCCCGGGATATGAATTCTTCAGGCCTTCTTCCTTGGAGACAAACTGACACAGCAGGTAGGGCAGTAGTCCAACATCGTCAGGAACCTTGAAGACAATAAATTCATGTGGTAGCTGTTGTAGAATGTTAGGTGGAATCTTGGTTCATGGGTTCCATTAGGGACTTTATAAACTGCAAGATAAGGCTTAAGGGCACAAGCGGTACGCTATCCCATCTTCAGATGCCGGGTCAAAAAGGTCTAATTCCATGCACTTCTGGAGTATCCTGTACTTTGGTGCCATCATGAGCTGCAGAGAAAGGTCCGCCTTCAAGTAGATTCACAGGCAGTGTCTGTCTGATACTAGAAAAGGGTTCATACAAGTCAGGGATAGGGACCAGCATTAATTGGCACGGTAGTAGGGGCGATTAAGAATGCCGACCTCTAACCCAATACACCTAAGTATGTCTGAGGAGATCTGGACCTAGGGGTATGGCTCTTCAGTGATAAATTGCATAATTCTTGTAGGAACATAAAGATACAGGAGGAGATAAGTGGAGGGGAGATGGACCGGTTGTCAATGATTGTTTCTCTATTTCATTAACCAATCCAAAGAAACATTAGTAATAGCAGATATAAGCTGATTTGTTTCTTTGACCAATTAATCTTTGCCACTATAGACCGGTCCCACCAGCGATGGATTTAAAAACCGTTGCAAGGGAGATCTCCTGCGCTCCCCGTCAGGATAGCTAGTTCCCGGTCTCCTTGGCCTTATCCTTCAGATAATTTCTCAAGTCACTGGTAGCCTCCTGAACCAAGCTTTTTCAGATTATAATCATGTCTCCAACCCATCGGTGTTGACAAAATTGAGGGTTGGCGGGGTTTAACTATGGCTCCCAACCGGTGAGTGGTTGAATCCCATGACCCAGATGAGAACAGTACATGGACCACCGTTGCTGGGTCTTAACATGCAAATGAGCTTGGGTTCCACACCTTTACGGATTGTAACTCGGTCCCAGGAGGGGCAGGTCAGAGCACGAGGGGCCCTCCCCATTCCCGAAACCCCCCTTGACCATACGGGGTTGAGACCACGACTGACGGGTCATCACTCTCCCCGGGATTCTGGGGGCTTTAGGGGTGGAATTAGGGGAAGACATCATTGTCATTTCAGCTGCTTGTCTCAACATGCTAGCTTATCTTCAATGATTAAAACTCATTCACCGAGCGTAATTTGTTTTTTTCTCTCAAGTCTCATATATCATATATTATAATCACCAATCCTTTCTCTTCGTCAAACTTCAACGACTGCAACTTTCTTTGAACCCTGAGCGCTTTATTTTTCATTAACCTTAGAGCCGAGGGAGATATGTCCCCGCAGCAGTCTACCCCCCACTAACAGAGGGCTTTGAATCGAAGACAAGGTTATACACTCTACCAGAAATTCATTGTGAATGATAACAACGTGACTTGTAGATTGAATATTAAAATTAAACCCTGAGGCCAGTTTTTTCTTACCTAACTAAAACAGAAAAAAAATTTAACCATACAGTTTTTCTTCCTTTTCTTCCCTAAAACACTTTCAACGTCCACTTACCCTTCTTTTTGCAAACTTTTGGCCCCTCGGAGGTGTGCCTTTGCCATCTCCAACCATACTTTGTCAGATAACTGCCCTCTTTGATTCTCCATAACTCTTGCCATTGAGATGGTTGCAAATCTTCCCTTTTTGGCATGCCCCACACACTTATACATTAGAATGGCATTTTTCACAATACTTTTTCCTCTTCTTTCTCTACATAATCTCCTGAAGTCTCTGCACTCTTCAGGCAAACTTATGCTCTTTTTGAAACATTTAAACATTTTGGTGTTCTACGTATGGGGAGTCTCCAAACCGATACAAAGACTACCACAGCCAGTGTCCCCCAGGCCTCGGTCTGTGCCCAGATCCCGCGTCTCACAACACAAGGATTCTATAAAAGTAATTACAAAGTTCCCTAACTTAACCAACAATAGTTACCCAACCTTTGTTGCACAATGTGGGGACGTACCTTCCCGGTCTTTGCCATAGAACATATATGTATACCTCTATATAGTTTCAGACATAATCCCTACGCGGATTAGTTCCAACCAGGACCCATCCTGAATATTCTAGCAATTACAGATTTGTCCTAAAATAACAGGAGACTCCCGTTACCACTCAACAATTAACATTAGAGATTCAAGGTTCCCATTTATTTCAGCTACCATACCGGGCAAAGGGGTTTGTGACTACAAACAGTGACAATCCGAATACTGGAACGTCCCAGCAAAACAAAGTTCGAAAGTGACCGGGATGAGATCAAAGTTGTCTAGGTTGAGTCACTTTAATCTGACCACCCGCGGACCAGATCCACAAGCCAATTACTACACCGGGAGTCATCAAATGGCCCAACGGTAGTTAAATACATATAGATGTATCAACTCCCCGTGACATGAGAGGCTGCAGTCCTAATTGATCATCCTACGGTAATCAAACGCCACGTGGCCAGTTCGGGTCCTCGGGGGTCATAGATCCACTCAGGTCAAGCCCCAAGCTTGGGCGCCCATTAATGTTGGGGAAGTTTTACCAACAATTGGGACCGGGTTCATCCGTTTGCCGGGTATTCCAAAATTTTAACGAGTCGGAAGGCAACATTCATATCGGACGTCCGATTAGAAACTGAGTCAGACGGCCAGAGTTCCTGGATCAAATTCCGTTCATGTTCCAGCAATTATCGACAAAGCAAAGCATTCACACACATCATTTGTTTAACTGCAATACAAGATAAAACCGCAGGAGCAGTCAGGAGGAAAAGGAACGCGATGTATGTCCATATTTAGGCAGCTTTTAAGTTACAGTTTATTGGTCCAGTTAGTCTTGGGGAAGCAAAAAGTCTTAGCACAACTTCAGTGATTTTCCAGTGATGAAACGAAACTTCAGGAAAGGGAGGGACAATACTTGGAGGTCAACATCTTGAAGAAAAACAGATAAAAGTGGTCACATACATGAGCCATCATACTTCTAATATTTGCTGCATCATTTTCCACCAAAATGGATTCCGTCCGCTGATAAATGCCTCTATAAGGGAGAAAAGCTTGGAAGGATGTCATATTATACATATGACACCAATATGATTCAAACCTCTTCTTCACTTCAACCCAATGCACAGGAACAAATACGGATTGGTTTGCCGGCCAGATATTTGTCTGTTTTGCGCACGTCTCACCTCGGCTGCGGGGGGGGCGGCTTTTCTCCGCGATGAGCGTGAGAACAGCCCTTCCCCCCTCCCATTGAGAAGCACATATTCCGTCGGGTGGAAACGGACGGAAGATTTTGGCTATCTACTTGTTTTTGCCGCACGGGACACGCCGGCGGCAAAACAGTCCGACGGCAAAACCTGTGCAGTAGGGAACTGCTGCACAGGTTTTGCATTAGAGACATCATTGTGCTCATTTTTCCGCCGGTTTTCAGGCGGTCTGTGAAAAACGCAAACCGGCTCTGATAAACGGCTGAAAACCCTTGCCGTGGGGACATGCCCTTATTATTTGTATAGTTTAACTTTTCAGTCTGGGACGGGCTACAGGCAGCTACAGTATAGAAGCACTGGCCGGCTGACTAACTGTTATTATTTGTGCTGCCATACAAATAATCCTAAAAATAAACATAAAAACATATAATCTTAAGGCTGGTTCACACGGGCTTATTGCGCGGTTATTGCGGGGACGGGGATTTCGCCCCCCGCAATTACGCCGGCAGCCGTGCAGCGTAGTGCGCCCTGTATTTACATTGACATATCACTTTCTCCCCCCGCGGCGGATTCGCCGAGCGGGGAGAGAGACGGAATCCATAGTGCTCTTTGATAACTGTGGATTACCATATGACTGGGACGGATTCCCGCCGTACTGCAGCGCAAATACGGCGCGCAGTACGGCTCCAATCTGCGCCCAAATAAGCCGTGTGAACAAGGCCAAAAACATACATCAGTAAAGTTTATTTATATACTATAGACCATAGTGAGCCCAATTAATAAAAAAAAAAAAAAAAAATAATCGGGCAAGCCTTCTAAAAACTTTGTATAGATTACCCAAAGACTTGGACCCAAACCCGTTTTTAACGAATAAAATTTTTTTAAAAAACTTTCCATTGCATAAACCCGTTGCCTGCAGTAAAAAGGGAATGAGGGGTTTTTCAGAGGTAAGTATAGTTAAAGGCAATTGAATGTGCTCATGAATGTGTGAGCTGTGACACATGCTTAGCTTCGAACTGCAATAACAAACTGTCATTGTGACACAGTCGCGGTGGCCACACACTCTTTGTACAATGTATGGATGACTTATACATTGCACAGAAAGGGAGAGAGGAAAGGGCATTTTTCAATTTTAGTATCATGTATTCTTACATGAAGCAGTTCTTGGGAAATAAAAAAAGGAGGGAGCTTTAATAAACTTAAGTAATTGGAAGTCCCACTTCTTATTCTTTATGAAAGGGGGATGGGGGAGAACCCCCCAAATGTGTTAAAGTAGCCTTAGTATTTTAATTTTCCTTCCACAGATTTACACGGACTCTGCCATCAACATTTTTTATTTTTGCATTTTAAGAAACAAAAAATGTTGGTTTTTTTTGCTATGTAAATTTTTTAAAGTTCTCCTATTTGCATAGCCTTCTGGCTCGTGTCTCTGATTTCACCTCGGTGAGCTCTGATAAAAAGGGGAGTGGGTTTCTTCTGTTCTCTTCCGGCCCCAAATATGGCCCCGGAGAGGCAAGTTTTATCAGTCGGACCTGACAAGCTGGGGAAAAAAGGAAAAACCCCGCTCCCTCCCATCCCTTATTACAGAAAAACATGAACCCTTTAGAAGTTCTAAGACATTTTGTATACACTGTAGTTCTCAGCTGACAAACTATGAAAGGTCACTAAAGGCAGAAGATTTCCCTAATCAAATTTTGCGTAGCATTTTTGCTCTTATTTTTCTAGTTTTAAGTTTTTTTTTTCCCTATGTGGTTATTAACTCTGTTACTAAACAGTTTCTAGTTGTTCAGACAAAAAGTTATATTACACAAATATATATTACTCTTATGGCTCTTATCATAGTAGCATTGTGGTCTTAATTTATAATAGGCTACATGGAATTGGAAAAAACTAAATGTTTGCAGGCGTGGGGTTTGCATATCAACATCTTCTGATCCAACGAGTGTAACTAAAGCTTTAGCAACAACTATGGGGCCCAGAGGTTGGGGGGAGGGGATGGGGGGAGCACCATTCCCCCCTTTCATAACAATTTTTTCCCTTGGGCAATTGTGATACATGGAACTATTATCCATACCCCTAATTATTGCTGCTTATGCTGATGTTCTATTTTCATGTCAGTAAGTGTCAGGAGCCGACCTCATTTTGCCATGGGCCCTATAAAGTCTGGTTACGCCTCTGTTTCATCTTGTTTACTTTTATGTAAATTTTAGGTTCTTAGGGCATCCATGTATTCGTTTCATTCCCTTACTGTTTCCTTCTGACTTTCCATGCTATTTAATCAGTTGTTTCTCTGCTTTCTGCATGTAACTCAGTTTCCCTAAACCTGATGACATAAAACACATTGCTTTGCTTTGATCTCTGTTCAGCTCTTAAACACATATCTAAAATCAGTAGTTCTAATTTAGTTTTTTGGTCACAAGGCTAAAGTTCTCTATGAAGTTCCCTGAATTTACTGCCATTAGTTTGTTGCAAACCCGTATAATTTACAACTTGTATAGTTTAGTTATGTTTTTTTTATTGTTATTGGGTGTTGATGTACCATCAAAGTCTGACAGGTGCTGGTCCCAACTATCTCGGGAACGGGCCCCTGAAAGTGTCGGCTCATAATGTAGAGCCGAGTGTGCTTGCGCACGACTCTCCTTTCTGTTCTTTGGGAGTTACAAGTACTTGGAACTCCCATAGAACAGAATGGCGAGTTGTGACCCATTCTGGAGATAATTGCAGGTCTCTGAAGTGGAATGTGCACCTATAAGGCCGTATTAAGCTCATAAATCCGCCTTGAATAAGGGGCGGGACGGGGGCGGGGCCGGAGCGCGGCGGGGCCGGAGTGCGGCGGGGGGCGCCGCTCCCGGCACCATAGACAATGCATTGTTTACGGCGCGTACGCGCCGTAAATAATGTGCATGTCACTTTCTCCCCGCCCGGCGGATTCGCCGAGCGGGCTGGAGCGACGGAATCCACTGTTCTCTATGAGAGCAGTGGATTACCGTAATGACAGGGACGGATTGGCGCCGTACTGCAGCGCAAATCCGGCGCGGAGTATGGCACCAATCCGTGCCCAAATAAGCCGTGTGAACGAGGCCTTAGACATTAATGGCATATAACATTGATTTGCCATCAAAGTCTATGGTGGGAACATCCCTTTAACTTTATATTCTGCATGTTCACCTACCCCAGTTATAAGAGGTAATGATTTTATCCCATTATTCCTTTTGTCTGTGCCCTAAGCTCTTTTGATTTCTTTAAAAAATATTTAAATGTATTATGTATTTTAGAAGAAGGAAAAAGATATGGACCAGTTTTTGAGGAGCAGCCTATTGACACTATTCACCCAGAAGAATCTTCAGATGGGAAGATATCAATGAATTGCAGAGCCAGAGCAAATCCCACGCCAACATATAGGTAAATGAAGATAGATGGGGCATTGTAAATATAGTATATATTTTACTGAACTATATGTAACATTTAAGTTTTCTGTTTCATATGGCTATGTGTGCTGTCTATATACTGCTAAGCATTTTTACTTTGTTGGCTTGCATATTTATTTTAGGTGGAGATTCAACAACTGGGAAATTGATCCTCTAAATCCTCAATACAGCACACAATACAGCATGATAGGAGGGAATCTTGTTATCAACAATCCACAAAAGTCAAGAGATTCGGGAAAATATGTTTGCATAGTTTCCAATGAATATGGAACAATCAGGAGTAATGAAGCCAGTCTAAACTTTGGATGTAAGTACTGTAAATAACTGCTTGTAGTTTTGAGCAGCCAAACACAAGCACAACATTTCAAATAGCTCCTTATCATGTCTATATTCATACAGTATTAAAATAGACTTTATCTTTTACTTATCTTTTTCAGAGCTGTAGTTGAATATTTATAAGGTTGTTCATTTTTGGCAGCCATTTAACTTCCTCACTCAAGAAATAACATACACTCTTAGCCAAGTATTTCTACCAATGGGAGAGCTGGGAAAATAGCTGTTGGACCTTGTATCACAATTGATACCACTTCTCTAATTAGTCTGTGTGGCATTAATCATTTCATTCTTGAAACAAAATTTATGAAGAAGAGAAATATGTATTAAAACATGCATTATGAGTCAAGTCACATTTTTATGATCACCAGCTAATATCCAGAGTAACCTCCATATGCCTCACGGACAGTAGCTAGATGGGCTTGGAGTGACCCAATAAAGTCCTGGAAGGTTGTCACAGGTATCTGGAGTCATGCTGACTTTATCCTACAGTTGCTGAAGGGTGCGTGGGGGAGGATCGATAGAGTGAGCATGACGATCGAGGTGGTACCACAATTGCTTAATTTTGGTTAAGTCTGGGGAGTTAGAGGGCCAGGGTAGTACTTGGAAGTCTTGGTTATGCTTCTCCAACTGATATTGGACAGTTCTAACCGTGTGACATTTTGCATTGTCTTGCTAGAAGATCCCATCCACCCCAAGGATGACAATCAGCATGTTTGAGTGTATGTGATCTACAAGGATGGATTTATACCAAAAACCGTTAGGAGTGCCTTCTACATGGATGAGTGGGCCTAGAGAATGCCACAAATACATTCCCCAGATCATAACAAAGCCATCACATCTCGTATTCTTCTAGCAGGGTTACAGGGTGTTTGTGTTCTGAATTTTTTCTCCTGACATGCCAACGTCTGTCTTTTTGATGAAGCAGAAAACGTGATTCATCAGTAGCAGAGGTCCAATTCTGATGCTGCTGTGAAAACTAAAGCCTTTTTTGCCAATGCAACTTCGTTAGCAGAGGCGCGGTGACCATCCATCTGCTTTTGGGTCCCATATGCAGTTGTACATGTTTGGTAGCCCTCTAGTTCATTTTGATGGTGAGCTGCTCCACTGTATTGTGTTGATCTGTCCTTGTACACCTTCATAGCCAATTTTTACCTCCCACGTCAATGACCAATGGTGCTCCCCAGTTTCCATGTCTCTTGTTCACAATGGTGTTATTTATCCACTCATGGTACATTTCACCACAGCAGCACACATATAGGGCCACATGTATGAAAACTGTCTAGGTCTAAGACTTTCATTGTTGCCCATAGCAACCAGTCAGATCTCCCCTTTCATTTCATATGGTGCTCTGAAAAAATGAAAGGGGAACTCTGATTGGATGCCATGAGCAACAAAGAAAGTCTTAGACCTGGACAGTGTTTCTATATGTCTCCCATAGTTCACAAACTGCACAGTTTCAGAATTATTGCCACACTTGGCCCAAAATCCAATAATCACCCCTTTTTTTTGGCCCTTTTCAACCATGACCGCAATGAGGGATATGTGTTCAGACAGACTATCGCACACCTGACAGATTCCACCTATCCAGCTCACGCTATGTGACTTTCTCCATGAGCTTCCTTCTGCCAAAGTCAAAAGTAGGAAGTGACCATAATTATATGACTTGACTGTATTGTCTAGTAATTTTTATATAGCTGAGCTGTAATTCTCTATATCAGTTTCAGCATATCCAGTTGACAAATACGAATATCTTGTTTAATTTCAATTTAAGATATCTGTGACAAAGGACCAAGATGAGTTATATGAATTCATTTGACTGAACTTCATGCAAATACTGTTCAATATAAAATTAAAGTTGTTTTAGGCTGGGGCTAAACGACTGCTTTCATTGTGCTGTTACAGCATCATCCATAGGAGAGCATTGTGCAACCCAGTGCAATTACAAGAGGATTTGCATGAGATTTTTTATTTAGGAAAGTATAGGTCGACACACGCAGTTGCTGATCAGTTACACAATTTTTTTTATTTATGAAAGAGTCATACTCTGTTAAGAAAAAAAGTTTAATCTATGAAAATCAGATTATCCAGTTTAGCGCGCACATCCAATATGTGCCTTCAATCACCTGTCTAAAGTGATCGATTAGAAAGCATGTGATAGATCTGCTGACATATCATTTGTATTCCAGTGTTTTTTCCATGGTAAATCCAATTAAATGACTTGATGATTAATACTTTTCTGCACTTATTTTTTACGCTTTGCAGCATTGCCAAGATCCCTAACTGCTATCACACACATCTGTCACTCCCTGCACTTGGGCACTCACAGGCACTTATCTGTATATAGATGTAATTGTCAGGGTGGCAGGTTCATCCATTTTTCATGTAAACCACCCCCTATTTATGAAACATGGCTGGACCATTGTAAACTTGGCACTTCTTACCGTATGTTTCACCCATACTCCCTAATAGATTGTAAGCTCTCACGAGCAGGGCCCTCACACCTTGTGTCTCATTTGTAAGTACTTTTAATGTGTAATGACTGTATGTTTACCCTTGAATTTGTAAAGTGCTGCAGAATATGTTGGCGCTATAGAAATAAAGATTATTATTATTATATTATTATTATTATTATTATTATTATTGCATGATTATGTTTCCATATAACCAAACGATGATGTGCATTGCAGAGAATTTTGTGGGGGGTAGGAAATAAGAAGCACATGGGCAGAATGAAGGAACAGGTTGGACTTTCTTGTGCTGGAAAGTGATTAAGTCCTTGTGCTGTTATTTCTTGTAAGGTTTAAGGAATATGTCAAATACATTGCAGTAGGAAATCATTGGCATTGCTCCCGGAAGAATGTTACCATGGAAATGGCACTTTGTTTTGGAATTATAGAACATGCTCTGCATCCCGTAGAATAGGAGTGGACCATGAAGTCCAAATCTATTAAAGTAGGGATGCTGTCTTGAAGCAAATATTTTCTAAATTTAACTGCTTATAGATTTCATTCTTACATATGACTAGATATTTTATAAGTCTACTGAGGTACCAAGGGCTAAATATGTTAAAAAAATAATGACTGACCCGTTAAGGATTGATCTGTAGGCTTCACT
This sequence comes from Phyllomedusa bahiana, assembly GCA_025379985.1. NCBI lineage: Eukaryota > Metazoa > Chordata > Amphibia > Anura > Hylidae > Phyllomedusa > Phyllomedusa bahiana. Next base: position 11,380 of record JAODAL010037079.1, on the reverse strand, counting down.
AATGCCAAAAGCTAGCTACAAAATTCCAGTTTTCAGCTATAGAGCAAGTTGTGCTTGGTCAGCGGTGCTTCGAAGAGATAACGAAGAATAAAAGATAGTTGTTCCCATTGCTTTCAGTCCTCTTCATTTAGATTAGCAGGACAAACACTGCAAATTGTGCAGCCGAAAATGTGAACTCAAAGACTTTCTTCAAGGCATTTATAAGGGTCCCATTGGTTATAACTTTAGGATAACTGTTCATTAGTATACATATGTCTCCAAAACCATATTCCCAAGATGTTAGCACCTACATAGCATATTGGTCACCCCAAGGCAATCAGATAAGGTAGTCACTTTCCTGCAGAAACACACAAGAAAGGCTGTCTCAGACCCTGAGTAGCTAATAGGCACTCGTTTACAATCCAGGATATCCTGACATTGGTCAAGCAATTATATGTCTACTACCAATTTCTTTTGAGCAGTTTTGTTTTTTATGCAGGGTCAGTTCAGTGTAAGGGATTTTGGGTGGTATTTTGCTAGAATAAGCATTCTTAAGCTATGTGAACTACCTCCAGTCATGAGAACAAAGGTGCTGTGGTATTTTCTCTAGAGACCATCACCCATTACTGGGTACTGCAGAGAACTGCAACCCAGCTCCATTCTAGTGTATTAGTTGCTTTACATATTCATCACATATATATAATCATATAACCACTGCTGTGATCCCTTACAAAATGGAGCCAAGGAATCCCAAAGACCGGTAAGAAAAGTCTAGAGGTGAAGTATTAACATGGGGAGAGAAACTCCAGCTACTACACAACAGTTAAATGAAGTCTCCATAGTAGCACTATTAGCTGGATTTTCATATTTATTCCTGTACAGTGTTTGGTATGCCTAAAAATATATATAGAGAATACAGAAAAATACTGCAGACAACCTGAGCTTAAATGATCCAAGAGAAATCTTTATTTGGATACTCACAAAAGAAGTGTGTGTGTAGACGTCATCAAATCAATTAGAACAACAGATTTCTCTTGGATCATTTATGCTCTGGTTGTCTTCCCTATTTTTGTGCTTTTTAGGTATACTGAGCATTGTACAGAAATAAATAAGAAAATCCAGCTACCAGTGATACTCTTGAGACTTTATTTTACGATTGTGTAGCAGCCAGAGTTTCTATCCCCATGTTATTACTTTACATTTTGCAGCCCCTTTGTTCTCTTGATTGATGGGGGTCTTATGAAGAGACCCCTATGATCAGCAAATGACCTGTTACCCAAGTTTAACAAATTGACACAAATGGACTTGGTAAAAAGGAACTTGCATTGCTTTGCACAGTGCACACTATTTCCAATATTTGATACTTGCATAGGATAGGCTGCACTGGACTCTAAAGCTAGCACTAGTGACATTGATCAATAGATGATGCTTATCTAATTCAGCAATTTATCGGGAAGAATATGTATTGTCTTCTGCATTGACAGATCCCATGACCCACCATTTATCCAACTGCCTACCTTACCATTTAGTACATGCTAGAATACTATTAATACTTCACAGGAACATGCATGCTCTTTAGTTTACTAGGCCACTTATGGTAAAAAGTAGCACAGACATGTGGTGCTGCTGAGGCACAAAGTTGCAATATTATTGTTTTAAAAATGGATAGACGCTATGTTGCAGAAGAAGGTTAAAAGTGATGAAAGTCATAGATAAGGTGCTCATTACTTGTTCTCATTTAAACCTTTCTTAACATTTTCCATTTGAGACATTTATGACATATTGAAAGTTCCTCTTATTCCCGTCTTGGTCTGTGCTATGACTGCTCAGAATAGACGTGGTCCCCTAGCATGGCTCTCTCTGTTCCATGTATAAGTTGAGTGAGTGTGATCTGCTGTACTCAGGACTCCAGTTGAAATGGAAAAGGGTAGATCTGCTTACACCAGATATTTATGAGATATCTTGTTGATGAGATTAGAATACCTTTTTAAGTGTTTTATTAGGCCTTGTATACATCAGTTGTTCTATGAGTTTTATTGCAATGTTGGTAACTACAAACCTGCTATGTAAAAAGGAAACCACAAATCTGTTTGTTATGACACTATTTCTTTTAAACATTTTAATTTTAAATGTGTGTGTATTGCACTATTCATTTTCTTGATTATATGTTTAATATGCAGTTTTTTTCTTTTCTAATTATTTTGTAACATTTTTGCAATATCATTGACCACATGTTGAAAATAAATTGTGGGGAGGGGTAATCAAATTCATTTTGTCTTCTGCATTTTTGCTAATATGCTATTATTATTATTATTATTATTTTTTTTTTTTAAAACACAGACCTAGATCCATTTCCAGTAGAAGAACGTCCAGCTGTAAAAGTGAAAGAAGGGACTGGAGTAATGCTGATCTGTGACCCACCTCCACACTTCCCAGGTGATGATCAGTACAGTTAAACAATATGTAACCCACCATCTTTGCTAAAAATTGACCTTTTCCATATCTATCCTGATCAGTCCTTGATATAGTTGAATGCTCGATCTCAGATCCATATTAATGTCACGTGTATTTTAGGATTCACTCCTAGTTTAGGCTAATAAAATTCTGGCCACCACAGCACCAAACTGTACTGTATGAATGTGGCTTGACACTGTTACTCAAAGTGTTCCTCCAATTCTAAACCTTTTAAAACTTCCATAAATTAACAGTACATGAAAATATAAGAAGCTTTGCAATGTATGTTGTTAGAAAAAAATGTTTCCTTCATCACCTGTTAGCCCCCCACCCTCTCCACTTTCTTATTAGTACACTCCTTCAGAATCACAGAAAATGTCATCATGCAAAAGAGGTAGAGAGTTAGATTCACTGAGAGTTCAGGATGCAGCTGTCCAAGAAGGCTATGGAGAGCGGAGGGGGAGGAGAAGCAGAGAATCATACAAAGATTGTGCTAACTGTAAAATGTGTATTTTATATGACCTCAGGGCTGAACTCATAGTTATGCTGCTCATTTCAGATGTCTATTATCCTTTGTGTTGCTGCTTGTGTGTATGAAATTGTCCTACCTTCACTTTGTCCCCTTCTCCTCTCCATAGACTAAATAGCCGGCTGTTTCCTTAGTAAAGCATGAACCACATCTTCTCTGCAAGATAAATTGTTAGTGAATTAGGATTGAGTGAACAGTTACGTAAGCAGAAGTGGGGACGTAGGGGTTGATAACTAAAGAATGATGTACACTAAGATACATAAATTTCTCCTTATATTGTTAATTTATGGAAAGTTGCTTTATAATTGGAGGTACACATTTTAGAGCACTATTGAGATGTAAAAATTGTCTTTTTTTATATTACTAATACGGTATAGTTACATAGTTTGTAAGGCTGAAAAAAGACATCGGTGCTGCCAGTTCATCCTACTATCGTAGTGTAGATCCAGAGGAAGGCAAAGACCCAATGAGGTAAAAGCCAGTCATCCTCATTTTAGGAAAGAATTCCTTACTGAATGCACTTTAAACACTTTTAACAGAGTTTAAATCAGCCCAATATTCATGGACCAACACTGCAGGATCATGGGTTAAACTTTATAGATCTGTTTCTTTTTACAACCCTACTACTGTATTGTACTGTGTGACTCCAAAAGAAATATGTAACAGATAGACTACTTGTGCGCTTACCTTTAAGCTACAGAGACAAATTGACTGCATGTTCCACTATATAGTGCTCCATTATGTGCCCTATTGTGCAGATGCTCTTCTTTAAAAGCAGGTAACATAGGACTGTACTCTTGATTGGTTCACCTTCATGAGAAGACAACCACAGAGCAATGTAACCGCTTTCCCTAACACTTATTCTCATACAGTGGCACAACAATCTTGATGATGCACAAAATAAAAGGCACACAAGCTTAATGGTTACATTCACACATAGTGGCACTGTTATGTTAACACTTCTGGAAGTATAACCACTTACAACTAATTGTTCTAGGGAAGACTACTCTGGTAATATGACATGCAATGTAGTGTACTATGGGTGATGGTCTGTCTGATTTGCACAGAATACACCAGGGGCGACATGTGTGTACGGGACTGCGCCAGTGTTCTTGTGTCCTTTCAGCCCAAAACCTGGCGCAGCCCTGTTCTCTAGATTTGTAATCAGACGCACTCCAAAATATGAGTGCTGAGTTATGATCTGTTCCACATGGAGCTGTAATACATCAATGTGCATTAGGCCTATTGTCTCTGATTACAAAAATGCTAATGATGAAATTAAATGACTAGCATTAGGTCATTGTAAAATTTATAATCTTTGTTTAATTAGGCTGTGATATCCTGATATTTAGTCTAAGGAAAATAAATACCCTCCAAAAAATGAGTTAAATATAGTTCTAAATAAATTGAGTTTAGCTCTTTTAAAATACAACAGTGGATTATTCGATTTGATTGATTTTATTACTGCCTCTAAAAATTATTTTACTATAAATCTATTTATATTTCTACAATGCCTTTATAGTGTGCTAAGTAAAATGCTGGATAATTCTGTGTCAATTTCTGATATATCAAAAAATGTGCAGGTGGATTTTTCTTGCAGTATTTCTTGTCCTTGCACTGCCTTTAACACAGATGAGGTATATCTGTTGAAAGAAGATTATCTGCTCTCCTCCAGCAGTCTGCAGTGTGCCAGCCTTTGAAGATGAAACCTTCACACTCTTCTAAGCAGTTGAAAATCATAAAGGTTATGTGGAGTTCTAGGCGGTAGTGATTTCACAGGAACTAAAACACATTTCTGTAGCAAAAACATAAGTGTACTGCTTCATAAGGTCTTAAACCTAAGATATTAAAAATCTCCTGGAATTTTTATGTATGTTGCAAGTATTCCTTGTTAGCCATATTTATAGAAATGGCTAATTGGAGCTTGAGTCCCCTAACTTTTTTTCATGCACAATATGTGTCGTGGAGTAGGGGAGTAATAGAATCCATAGGGCCCAATAGCAAAATTAGATGGGGGACCAGCATCCAATGACAATAGACTAAAACAGCAGCATAGGTAGCATTAATTAAAGATACATAATAAATACATACAAGTAATAAAAGTAAATAATACTGGCATATATCAGGGAACCCAAAGAGCAGAAAGCCACAAAATGCTTGTTCCCTTTCAAAAGGAACAATGTTCTTGTACCCGAGTGGGCTTGCTCAGCCTCTGGGCCCCATAACAGTTGCTATGGCTGCTATGGCTATAGTTACACCTGTGGTATGTGGGCCATACTTGTGTTTTTGTGTGTGCTGTTAAACTCACACTTTATATTGTTTGTGCCCATGTTATATAACAGTGTATACTGTATGTACAGGTTTATCAAGTCTAACCTACAACCCTACAGTGCTGATTCATAGGAAGGCAAAAGTCACTGTGAGGTAGATGCCATACAAGAGGACAATTTACTTTCCAGCTCTAATAATGGCAATGAATACCTGCATCAATGTCTTATCACCAAGTAACTATAACTTGTGATATTATATTCAAGAACCTCTTGTGGCAATGAATTCAATAGTCTCACCTCTCTTGCTGTAAAGAATCCCCATCTTTGATGGTGAAACCTTCTTTCCTCTCAATGTAGAGGATGCTTCCTTATCATTGAAACAGACCTAGGTTTATAAAGATCATGCAAGATATCTGTATACTGTCTTTTCACATTTTCGTACATCGCCCCAAAGCCATCTTTTTTACAAGCTGAATAACCCCAAGTTTTATTGCCTGTCTTGATATTATAATTCACCCATTCCTTTAACCTACTTGATCTCCCTCCTCTGCACCCACTCCAGCTCAGCTATGTCCTTCTTATAAAGTGGCACCCAAAACTATATGCAATATTTATTATGTGACCTCACCAGAGATTTGTAGAAAGGCAAAACTATATGCCTGCCTTGAGCATTTATGCCTCTTTTATTGCAACCCATGATTTTATTTGCCTTGGCAGCAGCTGTCTGGCATTGGGTACTAAATTTAAGGCTACTGTTCATCCCTATCCCCAAGTCTTTTTCAGCAGTTTTTTTTTTTTTATTACATAATTGTTCATGACCTAACATGTATCCACATTAAACTTTGCCATTTCTCTGCCCAAGCCTGCAACTTCAGTAAATCCTTCTTTAATGTTATATCATCCTCCTCTTTGTCGATTACCTTATAGAGCTTTGTATTATCTGCAAACATTGCATTTCTACTCTGTAAGCTGTCTATAATTAATAAATACTTTATAAAGAAGAGAGAATTCTGGTACTAGCAACTGTGACCCTAGTACAGTGTGTTCCATTTATAACCACCCTATATTTCCTATCACTGAGCCAATTGTGAACCCATAGTCCAAACATTCACCCAAATCTTTTATATAGCACACTATCAAAGGCCTTAGATTTTTAGCCTTCACAGAGTGTCTGTTAATGGGAGTAGAAATAGGTTATTATAAAATCATCAACACAAGGGCAAGTATTGTAATAATTGAAAGATACAGTAACAAAAAAATATGTAGCTTTAGAACGATACTTAAATGAAAAGTGAACCTTAAGAGTTAACTGTTTTTAGATGGTAAATCCAAATTGATTCTTTTGTAAGAGACGTTTACTAAGATTCCCCCCTCCTGATCGTCTCATGAATCACTTCAATAACGCTGAAATTAATGCAGAATAGAGCATCAGAATGAGTACCTGTCATCTGCCGGGCTATAGGAGTTTTCTGTGAGTGTTGGATATCTCTGATATGCTTGACAATCCTACAATGGAAGTCCCTTGTTGTTTTGTCTACATATAGCAAAGGGACACCAACATTTGGCAGGATGTACCACATTTTTTGTTTTGAAATTGGAAAAGCCTCTATTCTGATATAAAAGACCTGTAGCAACACTAGAGAAACCCTCAGAAATTTGGATTATATTCACATGCCTTGCAGTTCCCACACAGTTATGTGCCTCTAATTTTACAATCAACCCAAGTACGATTCCTCAATATACCATTAAAATGCGTAGCTCAACCTTATCAATCGCATTGGCAACACTATGCACTACCAGGCTACCTCCAAACCCTTTCAATGCAACTTGATCAATCAAATAGCATGGCTACAAGAATAATTGCAAATGAAATCATGTTTTACTTCATTTCTTAAAACATATACAGAACAACGCAAACAAGCTTCATTTGCTATATTTACTTTAGCAGTCAGTAGTAATTTGTCAAGCGCTCATCCCCAATTTTGATTATTTACATATGGTATACAAAAGTTGTATCCATTCAGAATAAATCCATAGAGAGGAGCAGAGTTGGCTACGGGTGTGCAGACTATTACCTATGCTATTTGATTGATGACTGTTTCTCAATGGACAGGTATAGTGACTATGCACCATATGGTCTCTCAAGCTCTTACTTCTTCTAAGTTATCAAAGGACGGTCTCACAAAAACTCAGAAACTAAAGGGTATTTTTTTAAGGATGGGCCAGAAGTTGGAAATAATGTGCCGTACCTCCTCGCAGTCAAAGGTCACTTTGATTCTAAATAACTCTGGTTTATCATAACTGAGTTTAGGTATTAAAAGACATGATCTGTCTTCCAACAAGGCAGCATGGTATGCCAAGTATAAGGTCAATAAACCTTTCTCTAAGCATTGTTGATTGAGGATTATATTGGTCAACGGTTCAACAGTTGCTATGCCCCTAAGATGGTGTGGAATCTCCCATTAAACACAAAATAGTTGTGGGTAAAACAAAATCTAAAAGGTTGAGAACCAGTTGATAATGCAAACCCAGAAACAAACTTCTGAACTGATAAAAGAGGAAACTGCAAATAAACCGCAATGGTGTGCAATTGAATTATACGTCTTCTACGTCTATACTGCAAAGTAAAGTCTCACCATCAAAAGAGAGATTTTCAAATTTCTTTAGGAGATCTGTAGTGTCGCGTATATAAGCTGGTAAAGACAAAACAAAAGGATGGAGTATCTGGTCAATATAATCTAAACATTTTGGGTTAAGTTAAGTTGTTGGTCCCTGAATCAATACAGTGGCATTTTAGAGGATTTAAATCCTTATGAAGCCTGAAAAAGCCGTAAAATAAATGAGTCGAAGTAATCACTTTCAGGGAATGTCAGCACTCTTCCACAACCAAGATGTGGTTCTTGGCTCATTGATGGGGTGTCAGTTTGTGACAATTTCCCTTCTTTCAGATCAGTATGCCATAAAAGAATATAGAAAGCATGGTTTAGCAGACCTCCTTTATAATATCACTACTGCTCTCCAATCTGTGCACTCCTTTGGGCCACTTGAGAGATAAACTTCAAATGTACTGTTGCTTCAGAGGTTGGCTTTTCCATAGAGGAGCAGGCTTGTACTACAGTGTAAATGCTAGTCATGACATTTAAGACTATATTCTCTATACAGTCTGGGCTTTGTGGACTACTTATGGCGCATATTGTACCATCATCTTGTTCAGATTTTACACAGAGGTCCACAAAGATTTTTTCTCACAAATTTTCTCAGAGACAAACACATGGTTTTATTATTGCATGTTTTATTATATTCTTTCTTGTAAAGTCATGGGTACAAGAGGAGAGTGCAATCCCATAGGCACTGTGTGCCACAATATAGGATTTATGCCTATTGAATACTCAAGGTATAGGTATATAAGTAGTGGGTGGCACACACCATCAGCAGTGAATGTTGACTATAATACAAAGCTAACATCCTGCTGAAGAGTTATGTCTGATCTGGTCTGTTTAACTCATTATATACCATGGTCATTAGTGATTGTACTATCTAAGAAGTCCACCAGCTTCCCACCGTATGATTGCAGGGTACCAATGGATTACCATTAGTGTTGAGCGATTTTTATCGACAAAGTTGAAATCGGCAAGGTTTTTATGGTGATCGAAATTTCCAGATCATGCGAAAATTAAGGTTAAAATCTGGGGTTTAATCTATTAAGATCGCCCCCTTTTTGGGTTTTCCCCTGAAATTTTGGCGGCCCAGCAAATGAGATTACAAAATTTAGACGGGTAAAAGATGTGGGGTGCGACGTAAATAAATGGGTTGTGTTTTTGGTTGGATTGGTTTGGAAAAATCACATAAACCTCTTTTCCCTGGGAAGCTTTTCCCTTTTAAGCCTCAGTGTCTCTCAGCGTCAAATGGGGGTTTGGAAACCGCGCTCTGCCGGGCCAAAAAGCTCAGCAAAATTAGTCTATTTCTGCCAGAGAAACCCAAATATTGGGTGGACCCTTTCCAAATTTTATTTTAATTAGAGTTTAAACATTTTATGTGGGTTAGTAGAAAAATTTTTAAACCCGCATCTACCGCGTAAATTAAACGGCGGTGGGGTGGGGGGGGGGGCCCCGGCCCCCCGCGGGCGAACACGGGAACAAGCTCTATCTATAAAGAAAAACTGGATAAAGTTCACCAAGACTTTTGTTAGAATTTTTGGGGGAATATCTTTATTATTAACAGTTTCCCTTTTTGAAATATTTCCTGGATTTTGGGCAGCCTAAAACTTAAAATTGGATAACTAATTTTTAAAGAAACAAAAAGGTTTCTCTTTGTTAGCTGAAAAAACCTCCACTTTTATTATCAGTTTTCATTTCAGATAGGTGTTTTTTTTTTTTTTTCCCCTTTCACCTGTGACTGTTGATTTTCCCCTTGACTTAAAAATTTCAAAAAAAGGGAAAAATTGTAGTCAGCAAAGGTTTTTTGTTGCCAAAAAATACCGGGTATCGTACGAAAACATCACGTTACCCTGTTTTTTGGGCTTTTTTCGCACCCAGCACGTTCATTGGGCGCAGCATCTACGTAAAAACTTAAAAAAAGCAATTCTATATTCACCCCAGGTGAATTGAAAGGTGCAAAAAAATACCGTTTATTATAAACAAAACTTTAAAAAAGTTAGTGTTTTTTTACTTTTGCGCACCCGCCTGTTTTTTGAGCAGATTACGTAAATCTTAAAACAAACAATTCTATATTCACCAAGGTGAATTGAAAGGTCAAAAAATACCGTTTAAATTTATCAAAACATAACAGGTTTTTTGGTTTTTTTACTTTTGCGCACCAGCATGTTCATTGAGCGAAACTACGTTAAAACTTAAAAAAACAAATTTTTTATTCAACAAAGGAGAATAGAAAGGTGCAAAAAAATTAAAGGTTTTATAAAAAAAACATAACAGTTACGGGTTTTTTTACTTTTGGCCCCAAAACCCGAAATGTTCATTGAGCAGCATCTTTCGTAAATCTTAAAAAAAGAAAATTTTATATTTTAACCCAAAGGGGGAAATTTAAAGTGCCCAAAAAATACGTTTATTATATCAAAAAAAAAAGTTACGGTTTTTTGCTTTTGCGCACCCCCCCCCTGGGTTTATTGAAGCAAACATCTAAGTAAATTTTAAAACAAAAAAAAATTTTATATTTTACCAAGGTGAAGGAAAAGGGGCAAAAAATAAACGTTTTATTATATAAAAACAAAAACATTTACGTGTTTTTTGCTTTTGCGCACCCAGCATGTTCATTGACGCCAATCTACGTAAATTTTTTAAAAACAGCAATTTATATTCCCCACAGGGTAAATTTAAAGGTGCAAAAAATACCGTTTTTATATCAAAAATAACAGTTGTTTTTTTTGCTTTTTGCCACCCGCACTGTTCATTGACGCAGTTTACTAAATCTTAAAACAGAATTTATATTAACCACGGTGAATTGAAAGGGTGAAAAAATACCGTTTATTATATCCAAAACATAACAGTTACGTGTTTTTTGATTTTGCGCCCCCAGCATGTTCATGACGAGCATTACTAAATCTTAAAACAGAATTCTATATTCCCCCAAAGGTAAATTGAAAGGTGCAAAAATACCGTTTATTTTACAAAACATAAAGATACGTGTTTTTTGGACTTTTGCCCAGTCCAGATTTGTTGATAGAACCTTGCTTTAAAAATTTGAATCCAGCAATTTTGTTTTGATTAGAGGATTTGAGATAGCTGTGATTTGCCGTTTTTAATAAGAATTTTCCAAAAATATTCCTCCCTTCTCAAATTTTTATATTTTGAACATGGAGCGAAATGCAGGTGGTAAGCGAGAAAAAGGGGGGTAGACATGGAGGTAGAGGTACGAGAGAAGGTCCCCTTTTCAGTGCGGCGACAAAACCATCCCCAGCGGAGTCGTTAGGACCTCAGGCCTGTCATCGCGGGTTTTGGGGCCTGGAACTAAGTAAAAACCCATCGTCCCAAATCTGTCCTTCAGGGGTTTAAATGAAACCTGATCTAGCTTTTTCCCTCCTCGCCCTGAGTCAGGGCCAAAAATGTGTCATCAGCATCATCAGACCCGCCAACATAAAGCAGCCCAAATGTCAACTCGGTCCCAACACTGGGGTTAACCCATTTTCTGAAGA